>JAJOOR010000699.1:0-63586 GCA_036250505.1 Solanum acaule
GATGGACGAAAAACTAGGCTTCAATATAAACTAAGAAAATAAAAGAATATTATGAATGATTTCTCTTCATTCAACATTTAACAAATAAAAACAAAATAATTATAACCTTAATTTCATAATCGAATACATAGAAATACCTAATATTATTTGTAATTTTTTGTTGATTTTAGAATGATAAGGGATTTTTTAGTTGAAGAAATAAAAAATAACCACAATAATCATATATGTATATATAAAGACTAGAATTAAGAGCGAAAAACATTCAACAAAGAAGAAGACAAAAGAGTTTTTAGAATTGAGAATAATAGGGATTAGTGCTTTTTTAGTTGAGTTTTTTTATAAAAAAAAAATTAAAAACAAAAAGGACAAAAGTTGTTGACTATTGGACTTTTAATTGTAAAAGTAAAAAGTTGTTCTACTTTTTATAGTTTCTAAGTAACTAAAAGGACAAAAGTTACACCTATATAGAGGACAAAACTGTGTGTGAACGTTTTATATATCAAAAAAACGAATTAAAACTAAAATGTGGCAATGGGGATTTGATCCCGGGTTGGCTGGGAAAATTGAACCCCCTCAACCACTCGGCTAAGCTTCAGACTTGTGTTAGTGGGTTCAAAATTTAATATATACATATAAAATTTTAAAAATTGATTAAATATACATATATATAAGTGGGTTCATATGAACCCACTTAAACCACTGTATGTCCGCCCCTGATAATATAGACGACGAAAATAACATATTCGGTATAATCCTACAAAATGGAATATCATAAGAATAGAGTATAAGTAGACCTTATCTTTATTACCTCGGAGGTAGAAAGACTATTTCTAACAAATGCATGTTAATATCCAATTTTTGAATTGAATTTATGTGACCCTAATATTATCGATCACTTCTTTTAACTATTCGTTATCTGACTCAATTAATACAAATTTTAATCATGGGATAAAGTGCACACTTCATGTTAAAAGGTTATATGTTTATTCTTTAGAATTCAAATTCGAGACTTCTTATTAAGATGATGTCATCATGCCAGCTTGGTACTCGGTACGTAGTTGATAAATAAGTTGGTGCTAGATCCAAACAGGACTGTCATATAATGTAGATAACGTGAAAATGTAGTACACTTAAAAATTACAACACATTTTTTTTGGGACTAATTTTAATTAATTATCCATCTCATTTGTTTTCCCTTTCCAGAAAAATTGTCCTTCCTTTTAACGACCTTAATTAATACTCCATTTGGAGTTGGGACTATATTATTTAAGGGACAATATATACTTTATCATAATATTGGAAACAACATTTCTACCTGCATCATCTTTGAGGTAAAAATGAAGTCCGCATATCATCCTCAAATCCTATTTTACGATAAGGTAAAAAGACAAATATATCCCTGAACTATCGTAAATGGTATGCAAATACCCTCTGTCATACTTTTGGGACATTGATACCTCTGCCTCCTAAAAAACTAGAGCATATATACCCTTTATACTAACATACATACACGTGTCATAATCTTATCCACAGACTCGACATTTATTATCGACGGATAAGATTGCGCCACGTGTCCCTATTTAGTCTTCCGTTAGAGTGAAGGGTATATATATGCTTTAGTTTTTAGACGACAGGGGCATCAATATTCCAAAAGTATGACGGAGGGTATCTGCATACCATTTATAATAGTTTGAGGGTATATTTGTCATTTTTTCCCTTTATAATATTACGACGTACACTGAATATATTATTGTTGTTAGTAATACTAGTATTCGTGCCCGCGCGTTGCACGAATCTTTTAAAATATAATAATATTAAATTATTAAATTAAATTTATAATTTGAGAATTCTTATAATTTTCATTTATTTCACTTTATTTAAAATACTATTGTCCCGCTTTTATCGGAAGGTTATCATAATTTAACAAATAGTACAAGAAGAAAAGCAGATTGTAGAAGACGTAAACCAGACACTTGACTTAATAATGTCGTAATATCTTATATTATGAGCAATAAATTTTTATTTTATTTAAAGTAATTCTTTTAAATTTTCAAGAATTGATGTCATAAGCAATTTACATATAGTTTGTGATACAAACAAACTGAAATATAATATTACTTTAAAATAAATAGTAACATAAGAGAGTAATAGTTAAATAAATATCTGTGAATTATTTTAATGAATTATTATATTTTTTGAATGCTCACAATTTACTATTTGAAACTAATTTTAATCAAATTTAGATGAAATTAAATGTATTAGATAAATTTTCATGAATTATTATATTTTTTGAGTTTTCACTATTGACTATTTGAAACAAATTTATTTAGATAAGTATTCACAAAAGTAATGTCATTTTTAGGAAGATATTTAATCCAAGTTAGATAAGTATTCATAAGAAGATTTTGATTAAATTTAAATAAGTATTCACTAAAGTAATACCATTTTTAGGACAATATTTAATCCAATTTAGATAAATATTCATAAGAAGTAAAAAAAAAAAAAATCAAAACATGTGAGGCAAGTTTATCATACACGACATCACGCATCTGTATTTGAAGTCGGTTCTTAAAGGTCCATGCTTCCCATTAATTACCTTAACTTGCAACACTAATCTGCAACATCTTTCATGGTGTATTCTACACAAGATCAACAATTGTTGTATAATATTTTATTCCTAATTAATATAACAATATACCATTCTCGAATTTAATTTCATTTGATATAATTAAATCAAATTTAAAGAATACGGATAAGAAGCACTCACCGAAAGACCCTGCTTTGAATACAAAACAAATTCATGTTTTTGCAATTGTGAATTTTTAGTTTGATCTATATCAAAACACAGCTTTATCAAAAACAAATATGGTCAGTCGTACGCATACTGCATGTTTTGTATACCAATTACAATTTAAATTTTGTCGACAAAATTTCTAATATATAACTTGTATTCTTTATTTACTTCTTGATAACTCTCAATCAAATATAAAGAAGTAACAAACACTCACCTATATACCCTAATATGAGTGGTAACATGTCACTATAGTGTGTCGCTCATTTTTTTTGTTCTTTTCGTACATGCCAACACCCAGATGTCCTTTAATATGCGTCTTCAAGTTATAGTTGAAATATAGATAATTTTTGTTTAGTAAAATGTGTGACTCTTATTAAGCAAATATAATCAAAATTTAAGATAAAAAAAATACTTAAACATTAAAGTAAACCACATACAGCCCTCATACTGCAACATTTAATATAAGAGAAAACTTAAAAGATAGAATTTTGATTTATATCTTCATGCATTTCTTTCCTTTTCTTCTGTTGAAATTTTGCACGCATTTGACACAATAATGTTTTGTGTGTCTCCCTCCTTTGGATTTGCTTTGTCTTTTTGGTATATTTGATTAGCTTATGAAGAAAATATTTGGCCCCTTTAGCACTCTTATAATTTTTTCTAAGAAAATGAAAGATTATGAGAATGAGAAAAACAAATTAAAAATAAGTGAGAAAAATCGTAGGAGATGAGTTTATGATAAAATTGAGAAGTTGTAGTTAGGTTGAAATTCACAATATATTTTTGTATTTGAAAACTCCTAGGTTGTAGAGAAGTTGTAACCACCTCCAAAACTGCAAGTATTAATTTAAATTTTATGCCTTTATCTTTCTATTTTTTTTATAAAATCAGTTAAATATAAAAGTTATGTATTTAAAGTCAAATTAAAATGCATTAAAAAATTTATTATGTATAATTTATTAGGTTAAAATTAAATGCAACTTCTAAGTTGAATAAAAAAAAAAGGAGTAAAAAACGTGGGTTACGTTCATTATTAATGAGTAAGGTTTTTTTAAAAGCAATTTTTTTGTGCATTATTCTAAAAATGTCAAGTAAATTACTCCCTCCGTCCCATTTTATATGTCATCCATTTCTATAAATAGTTGGTCCATAATAATTGTCATTTCATAAAATCAATGCATAAATTATCATATTGTTCCTTTTTTACCCTTGTGAGTTATTAGTCTTGAAAATATACATTTGACCAACTTAAAAAAGCTAAGTAAATGATTCATGTTCATTGGTTAAATTAATTAATCAAAATAAATTAATTCATATTCATTGATTGAAAACTTGTGTTCCAAAAAAATTAAATAAAGGTAGAAGGGTAAAGTTACATCATTTCTTAATGCAAGTGCAGAGTAAAAATGTGACATATAAAATGGGACGGAGGGAATAATGAGTAAGATTTTTTATTTTATTTTTAAAAAGAAAACGTGTGTTGATGGTTCCGCTTTTATGGTATTTATGATTATGTTGTGGAAGTAATCTTTTTGGTGGTGCCTATTTTTTGGAACTTGAATTGCCCTTTGGAACCTAATTCATGGTAAATACCTTAAAAGGTAATTAATTAATGGGTAGAATTGAATTTAGGCTGACATATTAATCTGTTTTTTATTTTTCTAAAAAATAATGTATAAGCTAAATCATATATATATATGTTGTTATTATTTTTTTTAAAAAAGGAACAGTAATTTTTGTATTTTTAAAGATAATTGAATATATAGGGAAACCTACGTATGCTGAGATTGTGTCATTTTTTTATTGAATTTTAGATAAATTAAAAAGTAACCATATTTGGGGTATAATATTTAAATTATTTCTTAAAATAAAAGTTGAAGAATAACTACGGTGCTCAATCACATCTTCATCTTTAGAAGAATTTAATTCATTTAAAATATTTAACTAAATAATTTTTTAAAATTTAAAAATTGAAGAATAAATATGGTGTTGACATGTGGCTTTTTTCTTCTCCTTCTTTTATATATTGATAGAAGATAATTTAATTATTTATTATTTAAAATTCTAAAAATTTGTTGTGCTGACATGTGACGTTTTTTCTTCTCCTTTTATATATAGATAGATACTTTCTCGAATTAATTAAGCAAGAGATAAGTATCGAAAACACCCCTAAAATTGGCGTGAATTATTAATTTAGTCCTCCAACTATTGACTCCCTTAGAAATATCACTCTACTTGATTAAGTAAATTTTAAAACACCCATCTTATGCCACATGTGTACATATGTGAAATTTTTTGTTGATGTGGCGTGCACATAGATATATGTAATAGAATTTTTTTTAAAGAACATTTAAATAATTAAATGTTAAGAATTTAACAATTTAAGTGGATAAAAGAACTTTTTTTTTCTTTTTAAAAATTTATTTTTTCTTATCACCCCACCCCATCCTCTATCTATCTAGTACCCCTAACCTCACACCTCACTACCCACCCACCGAAAAAAAAATTCTTTTAAACTTTTTTTTAGGGGAAAGGAGTGAGATAAGAAAAAAACATATATTTTATTTTAAAAGTATTTTTTTAGGGCGCAGGGGGTAAGGGTGGGGTGGGGGGGAGTCGGGGTATTCGATGGTGTAAAAAACTTTTTAAAATATTTGGGGGGTGAGGGGGTAGGGTTGGGGTACCTGGTAGGGAATGGGGTGAGGTATGGAAAAAAAATTATTTACTATATTTTAGCATTTAATTATTTGAATGTTTTTTTTACTATATATATATATCAACTAGTGTACCTCTCTGCGCTTTGCGCGGTTATAAGAAAAACTTAAATATATTTTTAAATAATTAATGTCACTATTTGATAAATGTTTTAATAAATAATATAATAAAAGAGAGAAATAAATTAAAATACGACTTTGATATTATTTATTCAGAAAAATTGCTAAAAAGAAATTTTTATACTGATAAGAAAGTTGAAAATATAAATGTTGAATGAAAAGCTTTAGTTAATCGACAATCTAATTATCATAGTTTCATACTAAATTCAATATTTTTTATAGAAACATTATTGGTTCAATCAACAATATTAAATCTACTCGATCATAAATTATGTGACTTTCTTTTTTTATAAGTGACACAATAATGCAAATAAATAAATAAAGATATATTTGTGGTAAATCATAGTGAGAAAGAAAAATACTTGTATTATATTCTAACATAGTTGTGCACGAAATTCAAATGTTAGTGACATTTTTTCGATGTTCGTACCGACACTCACCTAATGCAACTTGTGTCTCATAAAATTCATTGATATTAAATTTTGTGTATTTAAACTCTCATTTTTGTAGAGACATTGCGAGAAGGGAGAATTAAATTGCAATAATGCAACATTACGGTTGAAGTTATATTTTTACAATAAAAAATAAATAAATTAAACACATAACGTAAATTGAGATATAAAATATAAGTCATGATATCATTTAGTGACTTGGTGTGATATTTGCCTAATCCAATTGTATAGAGATTATCAAAGAACGACAAAGAAATAGTTTTTTAAATTACTACGTGTATGCAATGTTGAAGATAGGACAATAAAAAGTTTAACAACATAAATATAATTATTTTTATCATTAAAATATTATCGTGGTAATTATTATAAATAAATTGAAGTAATAACTCTCCAAAAGATAACTCCTTCTTTGATGTAGAAAAAATAAAAGAAGCTTTTATTTACTTTCAACAATAATCAATTTAATACACATTAATCATATATTCACATTTATTATGGGACAAAGAAAAAAATGACTCCTATTATCTTTATATACACCCCAATTATGTTGTTAAGAAGAAAATTAATTTTTATATATGATTTTTTAACACTTTTAACATAAATTTGTTATTGAAAAAATTAAGTGATGGAATTTAAAGTTTTTTCTCAAAAATAAAAGAGAGCTAAGGAAATTATTTTTTTAGTTTTTTTTTATTTATATGTATATAATTCCTAGTTTTACTATACATATAAATTTTATCATTTTTTATAAAAAAAATTTAATGCCGTTATTTATAGGACAACAATATGAAATATCAAATGATATCATGAACATGATTATTAATATAATTTAAGAGTTATGATCATCAAAAGTCATTAAAGTATGGAAAATAAAGATACTTAAATTTTTATATTAAACATATGAATCAATGAAGGAGTAGTAATTGATACATTCATTTTTGTACAATAGTAAGAAATAAATAAACAGAAAAATTGTCCAAAAAAATAAAATAAATAAAATTCTTGGCCAAATAGATGTACTACTCCACTTTTTTATATCTAGATAATTCTTATGTTGGTACAAAAAGTAGATTGAGAGTGAACAACTTCACTAAATCATTTTTATCCTAAACAAATACTTTTGTATATCAATTTCTGACCAAACATATTGTAATAGTGATCTCTGAAAATCTCAAAAACTTGAGAACTTCTAATATTATTATTATTATTATTAATAAAAAAAAACCAAAAATATGAAGACTATAAAGTTCCATATCAATAAACATCTTTTTATAAATTATACAATATTTTAAAATTATGAATTAACTTAACATTCTCGTGTTCCATCATAAATTAAAAGTTGATTTACATGACTGCAAAACTATATACACATGCTTTATTGAGTAGCATACATGTATGTCTTGGCTTTCTTTTCCGCTTCTATTTTCAATAATATCCTGACATGAAAACGAAATAAGTTAACATTACAACAACAACAACAACAAAATATAAAAATGATAACTAATCAAATAAAAACTTTAAAGAATATTTAATTATGAGTTAAAGATAAAGGAAGGATTTTTTTATCAACATAACAGAACCTAATGCTCCAAAAACTACAAAAACAAGAAAAAAGAATTTCTCTATAGACTACAAAGAGAAGCAAAAAGAAAAAATCAAACAGTTTTGTCCAAAAAAAGTTTGTGATTCATATTATCATGAATTCAAAAATAATAATATTGAATGTATAATTGCAAAAGAGAAAATGTGATAACTATATTAGGCACATCAAATAGTTTTACCTTGTAAAATCGAACTGCATAAAAATATCTAACAACCTTCATTATAGATCTCTCCTGCAAAATCAGATCAAAGAAGACAAAAAATTAACCAACAAAAGAGATAAAAGATAAAGAATAAGGAAAAATGTAAAAAAATAATAATCATCATATATGTGTCAAAATAGGTTTTTATAAGTGTGATTTTAAGATGACATAAATTTGTGTATTAAATTATTTAAAGGTTATGAAAATGAAAGGTTAGGAGTTATGGACATTATTAATATTTATGTAATTGAAGAGGTATGAAAATAAAATAATTGAAAGAAATAAGAGAAAAATGCCAAAAAAACCACAAAAAAATAAAATAAGAATCAATCCCTTAGAGAGCGTCACGTCACCGTTTTTATATCCAGCTTTATTATAATATATAGATTATAGTCATTTTCATATTAACATTTTTCAAGACATTGTATTTATTACTCCATCCGTCCCATTTTATATGTTACCTTTTTACTTTGCACTTGTATTAAGAAATAATGTAACTTTACCCTTCTACCCTTATTTAATGTTTTCTTAAGTCAACTTTATAATAAATGATGAATACATTTTCAAGATTAATTAACTACTCTATCAAGGGTATAATAGGCAAAATATGGTAATTTGTGCATAAATTTTATAAAATAACAAGTATTGTGGTCTAGCTATTATTAGAAAGGATTGACATATAAAATGGGACAGAGGAAGTATATTCAAAGAGTGATATAGTAAAATTACCCTTTTATTTATAGTTTTTTAAGATTGTATCAAATTAATAGTGAACAATTATTGTTGGACAGAGATGGAGTAATAAATTATACAAAAGTACAATCATGTAAAAAGTTCAAAGCTTTCTTTTTTCCAACAAATAACTGTTCACCTTAAAACATAGGCAATCGTGTAGGATAAAAAGTTTGTTACAATTAATTATAAACATGGCCAAACACATGTGCAGACCCTTAAACTTGTCTCTAAATTTTATTTTGGCACTCCAACTCAATCTTGTTCAATTTTAACCCTTTAACTCCATTTTTTATGTTTCATTTTGGCACTTCTAAGTGATGTGGTAGAGTGTGTGCATCACACTTTCTCTAAGAGAGTGAAAGATATAAAAAAAAAGTATTTTTTTAAAAAAGTAATAAAAGATTAACCCTTGAACTCTATTTTTTTTTATGTACCATTTAAACACAAAATATTATTTTTATGATTTCTTTATTTCTATATATGCTCTTCAACTGCAATTTTGCATTTTAGAAATCGCCGTTCATCCGTTAGTTATTGTGAAGAATTCAAATTGACGGATGATCATTGATTTTTTTTTTTTTAAAAATAACAATGTTTCATTTTAAAAATCAACGTCATATCTAATCTATTTGGACTTAACTCAAATATCAGGTTTCTAATTTTTCATTCAACTAAATACGAGTAAAAAAAACTCATGTTCATTGCTAATTAATAACACTATAAAAAATGTTGAAACTCGATAGACTTCGTTGGGTTGTCATTGATTTTTCTTAAGAAAGAAAATCGACGCACTTTCGTCGCTTATTTTTCACGCAAAAATACAGGGAAACTTTCAAAAAGAAATTGTTACTTTTTTTATAAAAAAATCAATGATCATCCGTCAATTTGAATTTTTTACAATAACTAACGGATGAACGACGATTTTTAAAATGCAAAATTGCAGTGGAAGAGCATATTTAAAAATAAAGAAATCATAAAAATAATATTTTATGTTTAAATGGTACATAAACAAAATAGAGTTGAATGGTTAATCTTTTATTGTTTAAAAAAAAGGTATTTGTTTTTTTCACTCTCTTAGAGAAAGTGTGATGCACACACTCTGGCACATCACTTAAAGGTGCCAAAATGAAACATAAAAATTGGAGTTAAAGGGTTAAAATGGAACAAGATTGAGTTTGGAGTGCCAAAATGATTTAGGAACAAGTTTAAGGGTCTACATATGTGTTTGGCCTATAAACATTGAATATGGGTAAATTCTTATTTAATGTGTTTTAGCAACAAAAAAAAAATGCAAGGAAGAAACAGACCAAATTAAAGAGACGGTTACGTTTAATTTTTTAATTTTTCATGTTTGATTGGTCAAAATGTTTATATTTTTTTTAGGAACCGGTTCCTTAAAAACATTTTCTTGGTTGCATAAGTGACGGTTCAAGTTTATTATCTCCTTCTCACACATCTCTCGACCATCCCCCTCCCCCTGTCCCCATCCCATCCCCTTCCCCACCCCAAATAATATTTTGTTAAATGATATATAAATGGGACAATATTAATAAATAAGAAATTCACTTGTTTTCTGAAAAAAAAAAAAATCTGTGAAAAAATTACATCATGGATCTTTAGCTTTTCCTCCAAGTCTTTTCCTTCTAGATGCCATACCTTATTACCTTTGTCTCTTCTTAAGACTTTTCACCTAAAATTTTGAGAAAAAAAGAAGTTGTGAAGGGGGATATGTTTAGGACTTTAGGTAAAGTAATAAAAATAATGATTAGCAAATAGATTGTCAAATTCTTTTGGACAAAAGAGGTTATTAAATCAATGTTGCTATTAGGATTCGACAGAGAAATCCCACCAATTCTTGTTGATCTTAAAGACATTTTGCCACATAACTAATCAGTAATTAATTAAAGTCAACTTTATAATTTAGTGATAGCAAAAAGTCCATTTAACTGGAAAATCACATTTTGATTCTCAGTTCTCAACCTTCCAGAAATAAAGAAACAGGCTTTTCACGTTGAAAAGTTATTACCAAATTTTCTTCTTTCATTCTAATCACTAATAATGCACGTAGTTATTTAAATTAGAAATTGAATATTATAATCTAGTCATATTACGTGTATAGTTTGGTTGTTGTTAATTTATGTATAACAAAATTTCTAAATTCCTAATTACGAAAGTGTCATGTTACAAACGGTTTCCTCCAACAACTAAATACATTAATTAATATAATAAGCAATGTTCTAATCTCACTTTATACTCGCAGAATCAAAGTTATTACTGTACTATTTTTAAAACACGTTTTTGGAGGAAGGAAATATGTTTATTCTTTATGTGATATTTATTTCTAAGCTGTGTCCACCTATTAATACAACTTGACTTGTATAAATATATATAGGCATGAGTCTGGAACTTCGGAGTTTCTTAATTAAGGGTTGTTTAGACGTGAAATGTGAAATCAGATTGATATAAAGTTTGAAATTTTGTTTGGCTATCTTATACTGCAGTATGTTTTTCTTAGACAGGAAAATCTCACATCACAAGTAATAAAAATTATCAAAATTTCTTCAATTCTTATACAATCAAACCATAGTTCATAAACAAGATATTAGAATACCATAATGAGGTTCCGCATTGATAAATCACATATCTCCATATTTTATATATAAATAAATATTTGTGATTACAAACTTTCGAATACACTTAATCTTATAAATGGTGCTCCGCCCATAGGGATATGACTTGTAGACTGAATATCCCATTAATGATATTACAAAAAATATCAATTTTATTGTGATTAATTACATTAGATTAGATGTCGATTGAAGGAGACAATGAGATATTACTGGGACATATTCATGGATTGCCTTGCTAATTATTGGATTTGCATAATTGATCATATGTGATCTTAACCGTACAAACACTTTGTTTGGTAAGTGAAATGTTTTCTCTGTCACATTTACACATCAAATCATATATTTTTTCTATTCTTTTCATTCGTTTCATCCTTTTCACTGGTTTTTGGGATTTATATGTTTAAGCGGAAAAATTACAACTTAAAAAATTTAAATTACATGTTCAAACAAAACTTTAACTTCATATCAATTTAATGAGCTCCGAAAGTAATCCTTGAGGAGGGAAAAATGGATATGGAATGTTGCTATAAATTGTCTTGCAACAAAACGTGTTGCCTGTGGGATATTATGTTACCTGGTGTCAACTTTATTATGCTTTTATGACATAATTGGTAGAATATTAGGATACCATATACGAAAAATATAAACTTATACCCCTGAAAAAAGTTATTAGTTAATTCTATTTTAGAATTTTTTTTCGATCACTTATTTATTACTATAAGAATTAAAACTACAAATTTAAAAGGGATAGATTAGGGAAAATTATACAATTACACGACTTAAGATAACATAATCTCTAAAATCCTCTCTTTTTTCCTTCTCTCTCTTAACATCATACATTACTCTATCTCTATCAGATACATAATACATTACAACTTTGTTATGTAAATGTATTTAGTACAAATATTATTTTTGATACATTTCCCCAATTTTACAAAATCAATGTGAAGCTGGTTTGTAGTTATGTATCTGATACATAACTTATGTATCGTTTGCTATGTATTAGGAAAAAGAGCAATGTATTCACGAATTCTGAAAAATCATGAATTATTATAATTAGGTAGGGGTGTTCGTGGTTCGGTTATTGGTTAAAACCAAAACCAAACCAATCTAATAGTTTTTTAAAATATCTAAAACCAAACCAAACCAAACGAAAAAAATAACCGTTGGTTTGGTTATTGACGGTTTGGTTCAGTTTGAAAGTAATAAATTTTTTAGGACATACGTATCTTGATAGACATAAACACCTTCAATTAAGAGAAGGTGTAAATATCTTATGAAATGTATGGTGGGTAAAGACTAAAGTAATGAATTTTGATGGACTTAGGACTTACGATTGTAATAAATGGACTAAAATTTAAGTGTTAGGCTTGAGAAAATGGTAAAGTTAAAGACTTAAGTTACTTAAAATTTAACAAAATATTTATATTTTATTTATGAATGATATATAAATAATTATAAAATTTATATATAATTTATCGGTTCGGTTTGATTATTTTTTAGTAAAATCAAAATCAAATCAAATAGTATCGATTTTTCAAAGTTTAAAATCAAACCTAACCAAATCAAATCAAATATCGGTTTTTTTAATCGATTTGGTTTGACTCGCGGTTCGGTTTGTTTTTTTAATCATAACCATGAACAACCCTATAATTAGGGACACTTTTGAGATGGTATGTACTTTAACGTCCAAATTGTTGGGGTTTTTGTACTTTATACTACAATTTTGTGCGAAGAAAGAAAAGGGCTTTGTGCAAATGTTTCCCAATGTTCTTGGTCCAGTTGTTGGTACCCCATAAGTCTATATATATAAGATGAGCCCATTAGTCTCTTTGCCAAACCCAGACCCGAAGGTTTGTTTCTCTTCCCGCTCAATCGCCCAACTTTCAAATTTCTGCACACTTTTTATATTTCCCAGAAATTTCTGCTTACTTAGAACTGCAGTGACAAGACATTTGCAACGTTACAATTGTAAGCTTCAAAATTGGCATATCATCATGACTTCACGATCAGGTATAGGGCAAAAATCTCTTCGTTCTACGATTAATTTTTCATCAAGATTCGGTTCTTAGGGTACTAATACGGTGGAATTTGAAATGCAGTTGATTTGTGGGCAGAACTCATAGCTGCTGAACAAGAACACTTTGATCGTCCCTCTCAACAAATTCAAGAACCAAATATTGCTGTTGTATATCGGCGGCAAAAGCCCCATAGTATTACCCCAAAAGATGCCGAAGGGTTCTCTATTTTTCCCATTCTCAAGAATTCTGTTTTGTTGGTTTGGTGGTTCGTTGAAGGTTTTGAACTTCTTACTTTGATTTGTTTTCAGGAGGCAATCGACTTCGAATTCGGGTAATGAAAATCGACTGAGTTTTCTACCTGTTAAACGAATCAGTTGGAATCGTTCCCTTTCCACCAGGTTTTTTCTTTTGCCCTATAATTTATATTTGTCCCTCTAAATTTCTCGTTGATAACCCTTCTTTTACAAAATTGGTATCAAGATCAGTCTTATTGGATATACTTAAAAGGATTATGTCTGTAGTGGATAGGGATGCTGTTGACTTGCATGCTAAGCTTATCAAGATAATTGTATCCATTCAGGCAAAAGTTTTCTTGATTTTCTTGTGACTAATTTATTACAATTTTTAATACATTATTAGCTCACCTATTCAAACAATGATATTATATAATTCTTAATTAAGGGGAAGCTACAAAAAAGTAAATCCACCGATTAATGCCAGAAGTATTAAGATCAAGGTTAATACTCTAATAAGAAAACCAACGAAAGGATGAAGAATGTGTAAAATCATTTGTCAAGCATTAATCTAAACGATCAACTTTGTTTTTATTTTTAAGAGTCTGTTCTTGGGATGAAATAACATGGACTCTTTTAGTATAGCAGACCCCACAACCGCCCCCTTTCCCACCTGAAAAAGAACAAAAAGGAGACTAGAAAGACGAGAGAAAAACAGAAATTTGTAGCTATGTCAGCAAGGTTCTCAAATAAGGATGCTTATGCACTGTGTCCCTATATAGTGTTTTACATACATATAACTTATCCCCTCCTAAGAAGTTCCTAGTCTTTCCAGTTGCTGCAAAACTCACTATCAGCTGATTTGTTATGAGCAATTTTCTTTAACTTTTTGATCAATGTAAATAATCTAGTGTCCACTAAGCTTCTGAGTTTCTAAATCTTGTCATGTTTTTGTGTAATATGACGACAAACAATCAGCACTTTTGAGGAATGTTTCCTGTATGAAGCTAAAGGCTGTGTAAGTTTCATATATTATTTTAGCAGAGCCCTTGCCTCCAGCATAGCGTCCAGGCAGATAGAAAATGTATAATATATCTTTAATGTTCTTTTTATGTAGTGATAAAGCTTTTCTGATAGGCTAATTCAACTAGAAACGAGCTCTTTCATAATTGAGACTTCAATAGGTGTTTGAGAATGGGATTCTAGAAAATGTAAGCTCACTGGCAGAAACATATTGCCAGAACAATACAAAGTTACCTAAACAAGATGTTTTTGTCTCTTGCAAAGAGAAGTTGTTGTAACTCCCGTTTGCTATTCTCATTACTTCCACTTTGTCTTTCGTAACAAGAGTTTTTCCCTTTATTTTGTTGACAGGGGGAGAACCAGTATTGCTGCTGTATGTGCCGAAATACATCCTCAACAAAGGAAGCCTGGTCGAAAAGCAAAACCACCTCTTCCAAGGGTAATTTGTTTAAAGACTTTCCAAACTCTCACAAATCCATGTTTTACTTGTTCTTTTTTTTTCCAAAGGCATCAGCTAGCTAATATTTTGATTATCATAAAAAATTACATGTCTGGTATTTCTAATTCTTCATACTTTGTAGGGTAAAAAGGTTGAAGCTCCGAACTATGATAAGGAGCGAGCATATTTTCAAGAAGTTGATGATTTTGAACTAATGGTGGAAAGCCCCTCCCCAAACAAATGCAGTACATGGACTGTGGGCATCCAAACTGATGACGTCGTTATATCACGCCTGTCCTCAGTACTACAGAAATGGTTGATTTCTAAGAAACTTAACGATTCCTATGCACCTCCCGCTTCATTATCGAAGATATTAGAAACCCCAGCCTCACGCAAAGAATCTGCTATCAGATTTATTTATGGATCCTCAACTGCGAAAACCCCAGAAAAAACATCATTGCGAATTCCCTCTGGTTTGTACTCCAGCCAGAATAAACGCATTGGTTTTACAAATGAAGATGTGTCCAGAGAGCAGCCTTTATCAGAAAAAGGCATTGGAGAAATATGTCCCATGGATGAGGAAGGTTGCGAAGATATCGATGTAGCTGTTAGTAAACTTTCTCTGACTTCCAGGCCTTCTTCAGTGGATGGTCACACTTGGGATCCATTTTTGGCTCTATTGGCAGCATGTGGACAGTCTGCCCCTTTAACATTATTGGAGATATTATCAAAGTATTGGTGCGGCTCCTATGACCCTTCCACTTCTGTTCTACTTTGTATAATTGAGTATCATCTTAGTCATATCTTTCTTCTTAGTCGAACTTTTACTGTCTTTTTGGTACTTGTGGAGCAGTGAGGTTAACTGAATTTTTTGTTTTAGCTGATACAATGATCACCAATACTGTTAACTCTTCCTTTTGAAAAACTTTAACCAGGAATTACACAAATAATTTATAGTAGCAAGAATGATGTTGTCACCTTGGTACTCTTAAGAATGCAAATCTGCCTGAGGCTGCTTAATCCTAAACCTCCTTTTTTTATTCCTTTGGTAAGAATGCTCTTGAAATCGTGCTTTTGAACCATGTACACAAGACAGATCAATATTGACGTGGATTCCCTTGACTGTACCTTTTTAGTTTAGTATTATTATGAACTCATGTACTTAGGGCTCTCTTTTGGTGCGCATGATCCTTAGCTTTGAACTACATCTGAATGGTTGTTTAGTTAATACTTGGTAAAAGTTGACCTTATCAATCAGTATCCATTCACTTTCACGAAAAAATCAATTTCATATTTTTGTTGGCAGTAGACTTAATTCAGTCTGATCTTGCTCTTAATCTTAACTTCTCAAAGCATCTAATTTTGCAAAATTGTACTCAGTGAGACGCAAACAATTGCCAAGGTTGGAGAAGGCACATTTGGGGAGGCATTTAAGGTTGGCGAAAATGTCTGCAAAATTGTCCCATTCGATGGAGATTTCCGAGTAAATGGAGAATTACAAAAGGTATCCAGTTCAAATATAGTTGTGCAATTGAATAGGCTCCAATTCCATTAAATTGAAATATGACCTAAGTAACTTGCATCAGCAAACTTAAGTTAGTGTAGTGGATGATCATAGGATCAACAACTGATCTTCTGAAAATAATTAAGTCGCTCTGATTTGGAATCTGTGTACTGATACATTTCAGAAATCAGAAGAGCTACTTGAGGAAGTCATACTCTCTGGCACCCTTAATAGCTTAAGAGCTCATGAGGGTCATCTCCTGAACTCCTGTTCCACCTTTATACAGACAATGGAGTAAGTTTCACTTATTAGTCTTAAAGCAAATTTGCAACTTTTTGGTCTTCTTCTGAACCTCTGTTTCAAGACAAAAGCTATGTTTAGGAACGTCTAAAGGTCTTATCTGATCAATCTTCCTGTTTGGTTTAAACTTATGCGTAACCTCAGAATCTGTTCATGTGAACTACTACCTCAGCTACCTAATGAGAAATGGTTTTGTAGAAACCTTATCAGTAATAAGTCTTGAAATAGGCATCCTTATATAACTGTCACCTCTAATGACTGATGAAATTGAAGCTTCTCCTGCATGCTGTTATTTGCACTCTCCATTGTATACTATTTCTTAGAATAAGAGAAAACTAATCGTTGACCACTTATGTACAATTGGTTTTACCTGTCTGCAGCATGAGGGTGTGCCAAGGCCATTATGATGCATCCCTATTAAAAGCATGGGAAGACTGGGATGGGAAGCATGGTTCAGAAAATGACCATCCTAAGGAATTTCCAGAAAAGCAGGTTCCTAGCAAAGCAAATTTACTTCTTTTTTCCTAATTGCCAATAGTTGCCTCCCATTGTTCATCTGTTGTTTGAGTGGATCTTGTGTGTAGATAGATTGGCACTTTTGTTGCAGCTAGAGGAAATTACTTAGAGAATTTTCAAGTGTCACTGACTAAACCATTACATACCTTCTAGTGCTATGTTGTGTTCGTTCAAGAACATGGAGGAAAAGATCTTGAAAGTTTTGTTCTGTCAAACTTTGACGAAGCCAGGAGTTTATTGTCCCAGGCATGTGATTTAATATTTTTCTTTTGGCATTGTCAACCTAATATCTCATTCATTATCTTGACTGCAAAATCTGAATTCCAGGTAACTCTTGCTTTGGCTGTATCTGAGGCTGCATATGAATTTGAGCATCGCGATTTGCACTGGTTCGTTTTTCCATGCAATGATTTGTTTCAACATGTTTTACAATCTAGAGTGGGACAATGCTTTTCTGTGCGTAACAATTTTCCTATCACAGGGGAAATATTCTACTAAGTCGGAAAGGGTTAGATACAGTGCAATTTACTCTTGAGGGAAATGAAATACACGTCAGAACATATGGATTATTGGTTTCAATAATTGACTTCACTCTTTCAAGGATAAATACAGGTGTTCACCCTTTCTGTTTCTCCCTTCACAATCCTGTACTTGAATTGATTTGAGATTGTTATCCCTGTAAATACATACTGATCACAGGCGAAGACATACTTTTTCTGGACCTGTCATCAGACCCCGAACTCTTTGAAGGTCCAAAAGGAGATAAACAGGTATGAAGCCAAAGAAGTCCCATGTATCTCAGGTGTTTTGGTACATATTTGTATTTCATAGTTTTTTGGCATGTTTGCAGTCTGATACATACAGGAAAATGAGAGATGTCACAGGCGAATTTTGGGAAGGAAGGTATACATACTAGCCCCTTCACTTGCAAGTAACAAATTGTTTCAGAGGTAGCAAATTGCCTTTGGCTTATCACAATAGTGTATTTTCTTCCATTTTGAAGTTTATGATTTCCACATATATTGTGGATTCTTCAAACTGTGTTCGGACGTTGGATGTTTGGAATTCACCACTAAATTAACATCCTATTTTGTGTAACCTGCTATCAGAGAATTTGAATTGAACCAAAATTACAACGGTGTAAGTTCTTTTGTCTCTGTAATGAGCTAGCTTTTGCTATGACCACTGGCACACACTAAAGGTGTCCGATTTTCTAAATTACGGAAAGTTGGAAACCATCAGCGCGGAAGGGTTTCCTGTTTAATGGCGTTTCATGTCTTACTATCCATGGAATTTCTGGTCCAGATTCAGAAGCACAAACCCATAAAAAGTTCTAGTACTATAGCATTTGTATGTATTAAGAGTTTAGATTGCCAAAGAAGGATCGTGCTTGTTTTTGTCATAACACTGTGGTCTGTTTTTTTGTTATAACACTGATAAAGGAGGTAGCTTTTCATTATGGTGTGGCTGAATTTGAGACCTCTAAGCTCTCTAGCAGCTAAGAAGTATCTTTGTCATGCAAAATCACGAAGGCTGTAGTGACTGGATTATTTGTCTACGGATACTGACCTTTTTGCTTTTTATTTATTTATTTATTTGTGGAGACAGTTTCCCCAAGACAAATGTGCTATGGCTACAATACTTGGTTGACATACTGCTGCTAAAGAAATCATACGTGAGTATTCTACAGCAACGTTGATTCCATATTATCCGTTTATACCACCTCATTAAAATGTATAATATTATGGATGGGGTATGTCCTCATTCTATGCAATTGGCCTTCTGTTCCTAATATATGCTGCTATGTTTGGCTGCTATATGTGCGTGTAGTTGCTGCAATTTCAGCTGCATGCAGTTTGACATTCTATTAGTTGATTTTGACCATGTAGTTCTATCCTCTTCAAAACAGAAAAATGAAAAACAAAATCAAACAAATTGGCCAATCTCCTTCTATTACTATCATTTGTCTGATAGTCTGATACCTGATAATTGGGGATTCAAATCAAGCTCATAAAATATTCTTTTTGGTTCAAAGTTAAGTGGCCTAACTCTTTGAAACTGTTGCAGGAAAGGAGCTCCAAAGATGAGAGGGAGCTACGTTCTCTGAAAAAGCGTCTGAATAGCTATGGTTCCGCAAGAGAAGCAACATCGGATGTTTTCTTTTCTGACTTAATCATTAACCTCCAGCATTGAATGGCAAAAATCCCTCAAGAAACTAAGATATTTGCTGTGACTATGCTATTCTTCCAGGAATCTGAAAGTGCACTTTCTATATGAGGTTTTTGTATCAAGAAACCAACTTGGTTTCCCATGACAAAGCACTAGAAACAGGAATGTCGCTTCCTTTCCTTTACTTCTTGTCTTCATTTTATTTATAAAAAATTCTGTATCATATTGTAATGTTAAAACCCCTTAGTACATCCCAAGTAGTTGGGATATGATAAGCATATTTATCTTAACCTTGATGGCATAGTTATCTGTCTAGACACTATTGTTATCAAAAGAAGAAAAACCATTTCCCTTTAGCATCTGCAGTGACCAGCCAAACATCAACTGTACCAAATGATCAACTTAGTAACCTTTCTATCCACTAAACCATAAACTCCTCGTGCTGTGTTCCAGAACAGCTCATGTAGTCGTAGACAATGCCTATCATCTTTTCCCCCAAAAACTTTAGTGGTTGTAACATATATTTTATTAATGCCTGTGTGCTTGATGCTACAACTTTACAAGAAATCTATTGTAACTCTTCTCTTTATGCCAAATTGTATCAGCAGTCACAAAGTTCAAACTTGAACTTTATAAATCACTAACAATTTTATAACTGCACGATTAGTGGGACACTTATCTTGACTTTACCCTTATCTATAACACAAACACTTATATCACTTATCTCGAAATTTTCTTTAATTGACTATAACACTTGTGCCGATCTATTGGTTACAATATCAAATTGGAAAGCAATACAAAGAAAAAGCAAGTAGAATGTTGTATTGGTTGTTGCTTTATATCTTTCCTTTTTGTAAAAAGAGAAATTTGTTTATTGAATTTAGATGGGCTGATCAAATCTTTTTAGCTGTCGGATGACTCAGATTTAATGGATTACAAATTAGCTCACATGGGAATGGATCCCTTTGATTTGACATAATACATTTCAAAGGATTCGAGTTTTCTATTCATTGAGATGCAAAATTCATATTTTAATATCCAAGCAAAAAGAGAAGCCGAACCTTTGTTGATGATGGTTGCATGATCATAAAGTATCTTTTTTTTGTTAAAGGAGACCCAACCCAGCACATGTATTTCTGGACTATAAATTATAGTCCAATGATCCTAAAGCAAATGCACTAATTCTTGATTATCATATTTTATTTTGATTGCTTTCTTTGTTTCTTTCTATAAATTTTCACTTTTTTTCTGGATTAAATGGAAAGGGTTGGTTTCAATTCATCAATAACATTTAAAGTAAAAGCTTGATTATTTTACTCTTTTTTTTAATATTATACATACACATAAAAAAAGAAGAAGAGAGAATGAGCTTGTGACCTTGTAATTGTTTGATGCTCTTAAGCCTGCCTCATGCTATAGCTAATTTTGAACTTCACTTTTTCCCTATAGAAATAGTAGGATAAAACACGACATCCAAGTGGTCCAAAATTGACTTTGGGTTCGCCAAAAGGGAATTATCTCTAAAAGCCCAGCTCGTGAGGCATGTCTCGCACAGTAGGGTTCCAATCCTCACCTTGTTAGTGATGGAAACTTAGTTATCATCTAGTCAGAGTTTATGAGTTTGGCTCCTCTACTAAAGTAGGTCCCCTAGTGCCTAACTTCTCTTTCTTTCGATGCTTATCTATGACTATAAAGAGGTGATCCTAACAGTCGGTCAATAAGTCTTTTATTTAACATGATGCTGACCAACTAAGGGTGCCGTGAGATGATTCACATTTCTTCATTTTTAATAAAAGAATTCAGGTTCAAACTTGGAAAATATGCATAAAACTTTTTAGTGATGACTGATGAGTGTTTTACCCCTTTAGTGGTAATGTCCTACACGAATCTAAATTAATGGGGTCGATAAGATTCGAATAACGCATATACATGATTAAGCCAAAAAAATATAAGATGGTGCTGCTATTAATGTTTGGTGCACTTTTGTGTGGATAAATGTTTAATAAGTAACTGTATATGAGGAGAAACTGAAATTGAAATTGAAAAACATACTCGTTTGCTTTGCCAAGAAAAGGTAACAGATAAAAAGGCATACAGTAAGTGTCAGCAGCTCTACTTCCTCCAAAACATAAATCTGATATTATCTTTGACCATTTTAAAATAAAAATAAAATTGACATTTCATAGCCACCTCTTTCGTTTTTTCTTTTTTTTATTTGCATGTAATTTAACTTTTCCTTTTGCAAAGCAGAATGTGGATTTTGAGGTGATTATAATGAATCTGGACAGGGGCATCCCACGATACTATTGTACATTGCCTCCTTTATGTAGACTTGGACTACAGTTTATCCTAACTTGCTTCTTGTTTTTGTTAATAACGACCAAGATAACTTCAAGGGGTATTCAAGTACATTTTAAAATATAATATCCTAATATCGTGTTGAAAAATAATGTAAAATAAATATGAATCCGACACTAGAATTTAAGGGTGTCGCCTAGTGATCAATAAAATAGTTAAGAATCATGAGGTCTCATATCAAATGAAATTAGTTGACATGTGTACGACTATTACGACTTTCAAGTAAAAGAGGAGAAGGTATCAATAGGAGCAAATTCATGCTTATATTACTCACTATTTATGTCCTGAATTAAAATGACAGTTAAAATGAATTTGAAAGAGTAAAGGCTAGTCCTAACGTTTGGATTTAATTCCAAGATGAGAAAATTGATTACACTCTACCCCTTGGTTCTTGGTTTTATCACTCCCTCAATGCCAAATGATTGTCCAAATTAAGTTGTTTTTTTACTTTCTGAAAGAGAAACTTTAATTACCCAAAAAAGTATTTTGTCGTCCCCCACTTTTATTTTAAATTTTAAACTATGTTAAAAATCCTTCCTAGATTCAAATATATCTTCCCTTTCAACCCATTTTCAGTCCCATTTCCTTTTTTGTATCTATATCCTACTCCCTCCGTCCACAATTGTTTGTCAGGGTAAGATCATGCACAGTCCTCAAGGAAAATTTAATATAAGGTGTAATTTGACTAATATAACCCTACTATACCAAGAATACCAAAAGTCCACATAACTTTTCAATTGAACTACACTATCATTAAGGGCAGAATTGGAAAAAAGTGACTAATTATTTCTTGATTGTTTAAATTGATAATTAATCTTGAACATCTATTTTTAGTATACCTGTCAAACAATTGTGGACGGAGGGAGTACCACTTTGTCACCTTTCCCAACAGTTACAGTTACATTCTAAAATTAGCATTAATTAACTTTCCAGTTTTTAAACTTTTATATATAAATTAAACATATAGTTTCGACCTAACTGATATAAAGTTATTGTCATTTGATCAAGATGTCATCGATTTGAGTTATAGAAACACGTTGAATAAAAATATAATAGATCCTTATATTCAGACCTCGATAATCGTATACAAAATAAATGATGCAGTGAATCTGGGGAGAAAGAGTGTGAGTTGCATCAAATTAGACTATCGTGTATCTCCTGGTCTCACTCACTCCCATCCGTTTCTAAATACTCTAAAACATGGCTCCACCGACCACTGTCAAGGACCCTCTACCCCACCCCACCCCACCCCTTTTTATATATATGTAATATTCCACATAATAATATTTCATGATCAATTTGTCCGCATCTCAATTATTTTATTGTTAAAAAACAAAATGAGGTAGCATTATGATCCTTTGCCCCATTCAAAGATAAGGTTTCCACCCTTTGCTTTCAACATGCATGTAGCATTTGTCTGCAATTTGCCAAGTGTTACTTTTTTTGTTTTAGTATGGACTCAATCTTTCAGAAATTTGAAAAATAATTTATGCTTTACCATATTAGAGAAGCAAAAAAACAATTTTCAATATTTTCTTCAGCACAAAGTAATCACTTTTTTTTTTCTTCCTATGTTATTATGACATATACACTAGAAAGTTAATATATATTCGTTTCTTTTTAACTTTTATGTCCTACCCCACCATTGTTTATCTCTACTCATACCTTTTTTTTCTGCCCCTTTCTTCCTTTTGCTATTTAAATGGTTACTACTTTTTTCATTCTATGTTTAAAGAAGAACGTTATATACTTAATTCCTATTATAGTTCCATTGGGGTCTCTTTCTCAAGTAACGACACATTGAAGAAAAATGCCCAACACTATAATGACTAGAGGAACTTCAAAATTCATCTTCTTATTCTTCTTGTTTATTCTTCTTGCCTGCATTTCTGGTAAGTGTAGTTTTTTTTTTTTTCGAGTATTTCTTTATGAATGGGGTTTGAATGTTGGTTAAAAGCAAGATTCTTGTTTTTGCTGATTTTTTTTATTATGTGACTACTGTTTTCTTTGTCCAAGTTTAAGATTTGGAATTTGTAGTATGTTTCTGTTTAGTGTTCCTATATTTTACAAGAATGGGGTCTGGATGTTGGTTAAGCTCAAGTTTCTTGATTTTTGCTGTTGTTTATGTTCAAGATTCTTAAATGCATTTTCCCCATTTTAGCTCTATCATTCTTAGACTAGATCTTTTTCCCCCAGAAAAGATTTGCTTTTTTCCTGTTTTTCAATAGAATCCTTAAGCCCTAGGTTTTCAATATTTGTGTGGAAAGGTGACCTTAGTGACTTTGATAAAATGGAGCAAATGGTTTATTTGAGCTTAGGTTACATCATTCACTAGGGTGGTAAAGCAAAGCCTATGCTAGAGATAAGACTGTCATCTTATTCTAGAAATGTTCAGCAAAAAAAGATGAAGAACTGGGATTTATCATCAGAAAAGACGTTTACGGTCAACTGAGCATGCTAGATTTATCATGTCCACTTGAAAAACGGGGCTGCATTGGTTGAGATTTGATGTTATAAGAGTTGAGAAACGTTTAAGTTAAAATATGGCAAAACAAGTTGCAGCAAGTTAAAAATCTAATAATGTTCTTTGCAGGATTATCCCCAGCTAAAAGAATTGAGCACGGAGAGCTTGAAAGGGAAAAGGAACAAAAATATCATATGTTCGGGAAAGGACTGCTTGAGTTGTTACCCATTAGAGCAATTAAACATGACTTGATGGATCCACCAGCAACAACGGGATTTCCTACAACCCCTATAGTAAATCCTGTTACAACTCCATCTAATATGCCTCCAGATAACTCAGCTCCAACAGTTGTTACTGTCCCATCCACAAATCCTAACCTTGGAATTCCAAATTTTGGGTCTATACCTCCAGCAGCTCCTTCTACGACCCCTGTGACTGACCCGAACCCCAATCCTCCAGTACCACTAACTAATCCAGTTACCACCCCCAGCACAAGTACACCCGTAAGTAATCCTGTAACAACAAACCCAAATCCCGTAGGGGGTGTTCCTGCCACCACCCCGGTAACGCCTCCTGCAACCACAAATGCTCCTACTACTGGAGGGCAGAGCTGGTGTGTTGCAAAGAATGGAGCTGGAGACACTTCACTTCAGTCAGCGCTTGATTATGCTTGTGGGATGGGAGCAGATTGCTCAGCCATCCAGCAGGGTGGAAGTTGTTATAATCCCAATAGTCTGGAAGGTCATGCATCCTATGCCTTCAATAGCTACTTTCAAAAGAATCCAGCACAAACGAGCTGTGATTTTGGGGGTGCTGCCATGATAACCAACTCAAACCCAAGTAAGCAAAGAAGAATTCTTTATTGACCTACCTTGCCGCTATAAACCAGCATCTTATTGTTTTCTGATCCTTTACATGCTGACATACAGGCACTGGCTCTTGTGTTTTCCCTGCATCGGGGTCTTCTTTGTCGTCGCCTGCAACAACTACCACGCCAATGTCTGGAACTCCAACTCCAACAACATCCTCATCAACAGGTGCAGCAATACCAGGGTAAGGGGAATTTTCATTCTCTCCATCAATCTAACAATACCCTCTTCGTTGCATTTCCTGTGGTTATGTGTTTCTAGGCAAGGAGTTAAAGAAATGAAAAAAGACCTGCGTATAGAAACATGTCTTTCTTTTTGAATTGTCATATAAAATGGATGAAGTAATCGATATGCTTTTCACTAACTTTGTGAACTGTAATTTTCGCAGCTTAGCACCTCCAACTGTGACGAATGGTAACGACTCTGGTTTTGGAATGATGCCCTCGGGCATCGGTGATAGTATTCCTCCGACTACTACTACCTCACTGTCCATGTCAAATGAATTGCAACCCCTAGTTGGCTGCATCGTTCTAGTCGCCTCCCTTGCGACTAGTAAGCTGGTCTTGGAGTTTTGAGGAAAAGAGAAGCTCAATTGTCAAGTGAGAAACTGGATTTTCGGTTTCAAAACAATGTACAGTTCTCGTGGAGGAAAAAATGGAAGCAGTTAGGAGTATTCTCAGAGGTTTAGACATTACACACCTATACACTGCTTTAGTATAGTTGATATATCCTGCATATCCACTACCTAGATGTAAAATTCATATATTAATTTTAGAGGCCATTACCTATATCTATCACTTTGAAGTAGTAATTCTTAATTATCCAGTATGTTCAATAGGCCTGATGTTACACTGCTATATCATATATTTCCCTGCTTATGAAGGATCTTAGATCTCATATCATCAGTTGTAGTTGGTTATTACTTGCTATAAATAGACTTAGGTCTATGTTTCCAATTAAATTAAGGTTTGATATGTTGGATAGTCTTGAAACAGATTTAATTGTCTTATTCATTGTTTGGTTACTAATTTTGGGACAAGTTATATCAAGATTAGTAATTACTACCTGAAGAAATATTGAAAAATGACAAAACTACTACTGTTCAATTTATTTTTTTCTAAATAAAGTGGAGGTATTTTTGTAATCAAACAATTTCTTCTCAGAAATAATATATAATTAATCTGAGCATTACTTTTTTTCAAATCAAACGACCCCTAAATGCATTAAATCATTTTTTTATATGCATGCCTTTTGTTCCTTCATAGGAATTAAGTTGGGTACAGCCATGTAGAACAAAGTCAAAAGCATTTTACAGCCATCAACATCAAAAGAAAAGAAGAGGAATTTTTAAAAGAACATGAAAAGGGCTGACGATGCCCTATTTTTCTATATTTATTTCAGAGTGGTGTATTGATGGTCACTTTAAGTTGATTAATCAATAAGCGCCATGCACTAGCGCAATTACGTGTTTCTTCAACTCCCTACATGATTAATAAACAATGATTTAGATTTATAATTTATATACTCCCTCTTCTCCCATATAAAATAAAGGAATTATTGGATGGATCATAACCTTAAGAAAAATAAATTTAAAGCCATTAATCAAAGGGCAATTTGTCAATATTGCCTTACCAATCCTAATGAAGTAACAAACCTCAATTAACTAACAAACTTCAAGTAAATAAAAGCTAGAAAAATTAAGAATTTTGTGATCACTACAAGTTTGAAATACATGCTATGATGATCTAAGTGGATTAGATCAGCATACAAAAAATTAAACTAATTAAAGAATATATACGTGTCTAGTCTAGTAATCCTAGGTAGGAGAAAATTATCTTTAAAAAGCTACGAAGATAGCGTTTCCTAAATTGTCAATACATCTATGACATAGGATGCTGATTCGAATTTTTGACAAATTCAATAATTAACATGAGAAAACTAGGCTTCCTCACTAGGACAAGAAAATAATGCAACTGGGCCCTTCAGATTGGAGTTTCAACGATACATTTTGAAAACATGATTATATAACGTTAAGTTAAACGCATGTATATATATCTAATAATTGAACATCGAGATGATGGATTCAGTTGTGATGCCCTTCAGGTACAAAAAGATAGGGCCCCGTATAGTATGATTAACATTCTAATATATGAAACAGTAGCTCTACAGCTTTTCCTAATCTCTCTTCTAAGTTGTAACTAGCTACACTTCTCCTTTTTACATTGTCAACTATACTAATAGTAACTATTACCGCTTAGAAAAGAGGATTAACATCAACATCGACATTGAAACGACAACCTTGAATCCTGAGGTATCCCAGAAGTTCTGATTATTGTTGCTGGAAGTTCCGACTTGCTTAGTTGATAATTGGTCTCTCAGTTCCTTAATAGCTTTGTCACGTCGTTCCCCCATCTGCAATTTATGTTTAGCATGAATGGCATTAGGTTTACTGTACCAGGCATAATTTCATCAATGTAGTAGTAAAGAGTAGAATTACCCTTTGAAGCTTGCGAGTTTGAGTTCGAGTCTCTTGGAGACAGAATTCCAACTTCATAATCCTCTTTTTCAACTCTTGATCAGCCCTACGATGCTTTTCTAACTGTTCCAGAAAAGAGGTTGAAAGTTGTGAGAAGAATCACTCATAATAAAGTATCATGGAATTTAGAGAACGATGGGAAAGTATGTACCAAACCTGAGATTCCAACTCCTTGGTTTTTAGCTTCCAGTGGGCAGACATGATCCTGATTTCATCCCTGAGTTTGGCGAGTTCTTCATCTTTGTTAGTCAACAGCTTGTTCATCTTCTCAATGTTCTTTGGAGAGACCTCATCTAAGACCTTCCTCAGTTCACAATCTGTGTTTGCTCCAGATTTTGCTAATGCTTGCATGATATCATGCTCGATTCTCACTACTTCATCTTTCAATTGCCTTTGGGATGATTCTCTTGCTTGAAGATCCTTCTGCAAAAGATCTAATTGCTCACCAAGTTTATTTACACGAACTTCATGTTCCTTCAGTGAGCTGTTTTTCTCATCCAACTCTTTCAAAAGCACCAAACACTGAAGCTGTGCAGATTCAGCTGATGCAGCACTTGCATCTGCGGTTGCTTGAGTAGCAGAAAGTTGTGATTTAAGGTCATCCAATTGCTTAACATACTGAATCACATTAAGACCTGATGTTATTAAATGCATACCAATATCCTAGGAAACCATTCTTATTGTAATGATGCATAATTAAAGATAATATAGGAAAAAATCACACACAAGTGAACAATTAGTATCTTAAATCAACCAGATGAGAAGATATTCTTTACAAAATAAAAGACTTTCCAATTCAATCTTAAAAAAGTAAAAAATAAGTGAAGGGTTTAAAAGGAATTGGATTAATAAGGGATACTGTATTAAAAGGAATTTGGAGTTTGTCACTTTTTTAGTCAAACTTTAGGAGTTTAAGTACTGCCATTATGTGTTGGTCACACTAATTTCCTTTAAGTTAACTTGAATCTACTTAAAGTGTATGTATCATCATACATTTACCGTTACTAGACATCTTTTTTATCAACTCAAATCACTCATTCCTAACACACCAATATGGTGTCAAAAATATGAATCAACCACAAATATTCAGATTGTCCCAGTCATATATATATTTAACTTTACCATGCATAATTGACTAAAATAAGTCGCCTTGAATTGCTACCTAACATGCTCATTCGAGCACACTTTATTTGAATCGGACAGACACCATGTTATATCCAACTAATCGTTTCTCACAGTCCGAGGACAAGACTCTCAATGCCAGAACATTCAGCGTTGGAGCAATGATATATGCCTCAATATCAAAGGCACCCCAAGATAGATAATACCAAGAGAACTTGACTCTCACAAAAGACAGTTTTAGCACTACCCTAAAAAAACCTCAATCATATGGCATCATGTCAATCCTAAAACTAATAGATATATTTTTTTAATTATAAATGCACAACAAAGGGGCAGAAAGTGATGTTTAAAACCAAGTGCTACCCATCTAAAAGCCACTAACAAGTGAATCCAAAAAGTAGTTTGATTTATTAAATGGTAAATCATCCAAGATTCCTCTTTATCTCACTAACTCAGATAAAAGAAACAAAGTTTTCGACCTAATTCAAAACACAGACATAGTTTGTTGGACCACTATACTCAGGTTGAACTACTAGAGACAATAATCTTCAATTAATTCTTCAATCCTCAATACTATTTCTATATTTCCCAAAAAGGACAAACAAGAAATGCCAGAAAGTAGCCTCAAAAGATATCCATCATAATATGCCTTTCAAGTACCTTTTCTTTTAGTAATTGCAAATTAACCCAAATGCCCCACACACAAGATCTTGGAGCCCAACTCATCCCTCATCTAAACCCACTAAATTACTCTCAAATCAAACCAAAAATGCATAAATTTTCAAGAAATGACACTCGTGACAATTACCTTCTCAGTGTTTAAAGCTGAAAATTGAAGCTCTCCATTCTTCTCCTCCAAATTCTTCTGCAATTTGTTCATCTCTTCTTCCATTTTCTTAGCTTTACTCTCTGCTTCCTGTAAATAAAAAACAATAATCAGACCAAGTCCAAGAATCACCTGACCCACACTTCCACCTGCTTCACATAGGAAAAGACAAAAAGTTTTTTAAAAAAAAATTTTATCAAAACAATCATAAATCAGAACTCAATTTGACCTGTCTGGTTAGGGTTTCACGAACAAAAGTCTGTTCTTGATAAGCAAGACGGCTGCGAACCTCCTTGAGCTCCGCCGCAAGCGACACCACGTTTCGCCGGAAATTCTGTTTCTTCTCACTCAGATCCTTCAACAACGGATCCACCACTAAAGTCGACGGCCGTTCTTCCACCGACATCACCGTAAAACTCCAGACAACTACAAATCCAGGATGAACGGTTGTTTCTGCTACTTTATCCGATGATTCACCTGTGAAGCGTATAAATCCCAAAAAGGAAAAAAAAAACTTAGTTGCTTCTTCCTATGACCTCCGTAATTAAAGCTAACAACCAAGCACACTTTGCATGTGAATACGTAGGGTAGCATTTAAGTCGCTGACCCAAATTTCAGAATTTTCAATTTATTGATAATCCAAGAGCAATAATGGAAACATAATTATTATAAATGTAAGATAATGCGTTATAATACTTCAAAATTCAATTTTTTTATATGGTTCTTAATATTTCATGAATCAATTTCAATATGGAGAGAGAAAAAAAAGATAGATCGGTGTTTTGAAAACGAAAGAGAGAGAGAGGAGCAAGTTGACAGTCAAATGGAGGTTTATTCCACACGACTCTTACACTTCTAAGGAACAATTAAGAAACACGCTTCCCACACAACTAAAAAAATAGCACTAATCATTTTTACCCATAAACACACACAGAGACAAACATGCATGAACACCTGATCAGCGAAAGAGTAGAAAATCACGAGAAATTCGTTCAAATCTAATTGCAGAGATTTAGAAAAAAAAACAAAAAACTGATGATGCTAATAACACCAAAAATTAAAATATATATAGACGTATGATGGGGGATTTACCGGCGACGATTGATCTGAGTTGAAGGATCGGACGGCGGAGGAAGAAATGAGAGGATGAGTGAGGTGATTTTTGGGGGTGGGTAGGTGGGAGAGTTTAATAGAGCAGTGAATAAGGGAAGCTGAGATTCACTGATATGTCTATTGTCTAAACAGAGACAAAGAGAGATGAAGGTGATGTGGAGGTTCGGAATTTGAACAAGAGGTTCGGTGTATCCAAGCCTTCGGCTTATCGACTTGACAGAGGATTCTGGTTTGGAAACAGGTGTAGGTTCGGGTTTTACGAGCCTCGGGTTTTGGGACAAAGGACAAATTTCGAACCTGGACTTAAAATGACCTCAGCGCGGCAAATCTGAATTTTTTCATCAAGGGACGAGATATCTCCACGTGGGGTGAGTTATTTGCAACCGTCAGATGCTCTAAATAATTATTAAAAGAAAAATCTTGATTATTTTCACATGCAATTAGATGTGAAAATAATCAAGTTTATTTAGGAAAATAATTTACATCCTGTCAGAGATTTGTTTGACTATGCTTAAGTAGAGTAAGACAAGAAATCCTGAATTTAGGAAAAAAGAGGAATTAGAAAATAGTCAAGATTTGAATGAAGGAATTAATTTATTGGTAAATTTTAAATTAAAAACTAACATATTAAAAAGCAAAAATGGAAATGAATTGATTATGGACCAATTTAATTTAAATAAAAAAGGCAAAAAATTCATGGAATGTCTTCATCAAGATTAGATAATTAATCATTTGCAGTGAACTTTTCTATGGCAAAAGAGTTCCTCTCTTTCTTCTTTACGAAATGTATTTTAAGAAAAAAAATATTATTGATCTTTTAATCTTTAATAAGATATCTCGTGTTTAAGATACTATGAAGTAAACATGAACTTTTCTACGGACAAAACTTTGTCTTTTTCTTCTTTTTTCATTACAAAAATATATTTTGTTTATATTCCAAGAAAACAAACAATTGTTGATGCATTTTAATGTAAAAATTAAAATATTAAGTGCATATGTTAGATTTATTATATTTATGGTATATGACACTAATATTTTGTCTTTTATCATATATTTCGTATCAAATACAATAAATCCTGACTTGTATATTTTATTTTATTTTATCTTTTATCAAATATTTCATGTCTAAACTTATAAATTATGAGGTTACCTTCATTAAGCAGTACTATATATATATATATTTTACCTTCAATATGAAAATTTCTAATACAACTTGAGAACTAATGGGGCATAATATACTATGATGTGCGAGCATTATAAATAAGCATGACTTATATTTTTTGAAAAGATAGACAAAAAAGACATTATGAAATTTTAAAGACATATGATTGCTCCTAGAAAAACTAGCATTATAAATAATATTTTTAAAGATATTTTCATCAATATAATAATAAAAGATAATAAGTATTTCATGAAATAATCAAAATATAATTATTTTTTTCAAATACTATCATTATTTTAAAAAAATCTGAAATTGAATTCATGAATGGTTTATTTAAGATGATTATTAATGTCATAATGTATATAAGAAGAGGAAACAAAATCAACTTTCCATGAATCATGTGTGGCCTTTTCCAACTTACTACGTATTGATTGTTTGCCTTATTATTTGTGTCACACGCTAGAGCCATAGGTATACTCATTTTGATTTAATTTGTTAGCTTGTTTAATATTCTATTTATCTCACTATTGACATTAAAAAATGAAACTCGACACAAGAAAGTACTAGGTCAAGCTCGATCGAGCTAATTAAAATGGAGAGAATATGAAATTAATGTCGAAAGTTTAGTATTAATTAGTTTTTTGTTTAAAAAGATTATAGCACATTCAGTTTTTGTCACATACTTGAAACTTGTTTGGCTTATTTTTGTTATTTTGGCTTTAAAATAAGTGTTTATAAACACTTTTTAACTTTATCCAAACACTTCAAAACTACTTAAAAGTTATTTTGACTTAAAAGCACCTAAAATAAGTCAATCCAAACGGGCACTTGGTCTCAGAATCACTTATTTAAAATGACTTTTCAAAAAAATACTCAAAAAAAAAAAAACAATTTGTGTTTGGATTAATTAAAAAGTGTTTTTCTTAAGCAAAATGTGGCTGGCTGATCTTTTTAAAAAAAGTGTTTTTCATAGTCAAATTACAAAAAAAAGACAACTATTAATGTACTTGTAATATTAAATTATTTTATAGAGGGAAACTATTTTAAATAACTATTATAAAAAATTATGTTAATTTTTGTTTTTACTAAATTAAAATGTACATGTTTAAATTTTCAATCAATATTATATCTTTTTGGGGAGGCTGAAATATTTAATTGTTATTTTTTTTCTTTTTTCTAATCTTGAAAAAATATTGTTGGTATATTTTTTTTCTAATTCTGCAAAATAATACGTAAAATAATATATAATATATAGATTAATAATATATAAATTATAAAATTTATAACACAAAAATAAATAATAAAATTCATAAATGAAATTTAACCAAACTTATTAAATATGTTGATTAATTAATAAGAAATATATTGGTAAATATGTATATACGGAAAAAAAAATATTAGTCTTGAGAAAAATAATTTTTTGTTTCTGCTTCTACGTTTTTTTTAAAAAAATATATAAATTATTAACTTCTTTCCAACAGCAGAAAATCAGCTTCTACTTCCATTTAAAAGCATTTTTATTGATTTGTTAGACACTTAATTTTTCAATAAATATATATATTCGAAATAAGTGTTTGTAGCTTTGCAAAATGGAATGAACACATGACAAAATGTATAAAGATTTCCCAGAATCTTTATACCAGAAGATTTCCAGTAGTTGCTCTAGAGAGATCGAAGTGGTTCAATAGCATCAATATGGACACGAAACAATAATATTGTGGTTACAAGTGTGAGTCAATTATTTACGCTTTGCAAACTCCTTTTCTGATTTGAAGTGAGTGTATTGATATTAACTCACTTTAATTTGTCTACCACTTTTTTAATAGTTTAATATCCACTAAAGATAATTAAAAAAAATGATATTACTACTACTACCCATTCAAATTAGTTAGATGGACCTTAGCTATCATGACTAGGTGTGGGTAGAGGTAAGGATGGTATGGTATAGTACGGTATGGTATGTAATGTTTGGTTCGGTAATTTGGTATTTTAAAATTTGGTTTTGATATTTTGTGGGTAGGAAAAATCGGTTACTATAGTTTGGCTAACTTCAACTCATATATATTCGCATAATAAAAATCTATGATTTTGACTTTTTAAGAAACATTTCAATTATATCATACTAATATTATTCAAAATAAAGTACAAACATTTCTCTTTGTTTCAAGATAGAGTAGTCGAAATTCAACATCTAAACGATTAGTTACTACTCCTATTTTATATATTTACTAATATTATATATATATGAATTTTATATGTACCTATATAATCTTGTACGATATTCGATTTAGTATTTTCTTTTATAATACCAAATACCACATTGCATACCAAGCTTTTAAAATGCATACCAAATACCATAATATTCAAACTGTGGTGTTAAAATTTTGGAAAAATTATATGAAATAGCAAATTATTAATTCAAATTAAATGCTACAGCCATAATTTCTTTTATTTGTAATTCACAACAAATATTTCATGTTTTTTGACATCCCATTTGTATACCGAAATATACAAATAGACCCATTCGATACATATATGTTGTATAAAAATTAATTGCGGAACCCATTTGTATATCGAAATATACAAATAGACCCGTTCGGTATACATATGTATTGTATATATGTAGTAATTTTGTTTATATACAATTACTATGTTTAGTTTGTATACCGAAATATACAAATATAGATTTTTATGTATATGTATACCGAAATATATAGATTAATAGCCATAGAAAATATAAAATTTGTTATGAAACGCAATTATACAAACTATAACTATAACATACAAATATGATTTTCATGTTTGCTTAACCTAAAATTTACTCTAAAAATTTTGCCTTCTATATGGTATTTCATCCCTAATCATGACTTTGGGCCGTTTGGACATAATTTCTTTTATAATTATTTTCAAGTTCTTTTTTTAAAATAAATAAATTATATTTATTTAATTGTATGTTATGTTAGTTTTTCATCCAAACTTGAAAAATAGTTTGAAAAACTTATCAGGACCAATTTCCCAAGTAAAAAAAATTTCTCCCTACAAATTGATATCTTTTCGAGGTGAAATTCATACTTCAAGTTTTAAATGTTATTTCTAAGTAAACTTCGAATATTATTATTATTTTGAGAACACGTTTCGCTCTCAACTAATCATTGCAGAATTAGGAGATGTAGTAAAATATCAAGTAGTAAAAGGCAGTGCACGTGTTATAGCACATTATATTATTCATGCATTCTATCAATCAATAGAATCTTCATAATTTTGTCTATCAATCATATATATCTGGAGAAAATGCATTTTTTAGTGGCGCAGTAAATAGAGTTTTAAGAATAGGAACATCAGACCTATATATTTACATCAAGTGAAATATTCTTAAAAATTAGTGCCACAGACACATATCAATTTCCAGCGATTTCTCCTAAATTTACAAAAAAAAAGAGTAAAAATATAAGTTCATGTGAATAGGATTTATAAAATGATTATCACTAATAAGCTATTCCACAAACATAAGTATTTTGTTAGAACTTTATACCCTAAAACCTTATTCAAATCATTGTTTCTTTGGCAAATTATAGAAATCACATACTTTAAAGGTAAAATTACAATTTATCCCTGAAAAGTTTATAATTACAGAAATCCCTCAAACGGATACAATAATATAAGCGTTGATGCATTAATCTGACGTGCGAGATACATTAATCGTTAAGTAAGATACATTACATTTTATACATGATACACTAATCTGATGCGCGAGATACAATAGTATGATGCGCGAAAATGAGGGATTTTGGAGATTTGTAAAACTTATAGGGGATAATGATAATAAGTAAACTAAAATGTGGGATTTCTGTAATTTTTCCTTGTTTCTACTCTCAACAATCAATGTGCTAACTATGTTGCCAAAAGAGACCCCCCATAAAGTGGGCTGAGCACCCAAAATAGGCCAATGCCCAATCTCTTCCATGGACTGGGCTTCACCTTGGGCTTTTGTTCCCATACGGGTTCTGATTGGATGGGGTTGAATCCGTAAACTCAAAACTTCCTACTTACTTTTTTATATTTTGAAAAAAACATATTTATTTTCATAAAGTAAAAAAAAAAAAAAAGGATGGTGGGGAAGGTATAACTCTTTTTGTTATGTGGCTTGCATGAACAAGGCAAGTAATGAATCAAATATTTGCAAATTCAATAATACAGGTTTACTAATGAAGCAAAGAATCCATGGTTGTATTCTTAGGTTTTTATTTTTAAGTTTTCAAATTAAAATATATTATAAACATACATATATCATTTTTTCTTTCATATTATATTTATGCTTCGATAGGTAGGTAAATTGTACATGTTAATCAATCACACTATTTACCGTATTATATCTCTTATTAAGTAAAACATCAACCTTCTTTTGAAAATATCGATGGATATAACTTTACGATCCATTACTAAGATTTATGTTTCAATTCTAAATATCCTTTGTCAATTAATTTAATAAATTAATGATACTCTCTTGTTTTATTTTAAAAATAATAATCAGAGAAATAAAAAGAATATTTTAAATAAAACAAAATATTCAACACCCAAAATAAAATAAAATGAAAAAGATTTATGAGGTTGAGAGATCCAATTACAGATTACTATGTTAGAATTGAAAAGTCCATATTCAAGAGTTAAAGAGTAGATGATACTCCAAGACCAAGAGTCAATGATCAAACTTGAATGCTACATTTCAAATAAATAGAATACCTTGTCAAACTACTCGTCGGAGTAGTATTGATAACGAACATCGAATAAAAAAAAAGAAATAATATCTTTATTTATTCAATTACAATAGCATATTGGTATAGTTTGTTAAATAAGTCTGAAGAGGATAGAATATATATAAAATAGAGAATGAAAAAAAAGTTGCAAAGTAATAAAATATATAGAGCAAATAAAACATTTATTTATATTAATTTAATAGTATTATCAGCTAAAAAAATTAGATGATAGGATTTGTATATTTGCTAATATAATTAAGTGATAGATATATTTATTAAGCTTACATCACATATTTAATGATTTACTGTAAACGTCAAAGGGATTTTTTTTTTTTTCCTAATGAAGTAATGAATTCAAATCACGTAAAAAATAATCAGTTCTTTGTTTACTTTCTTCATGATAAAATACTGTCATACTTTCTTTCTTTTTTTGAACAAATTATGACGTGGATAGATCCAGTAGTGGCAATCCATGTAAGATTGGAATAGAAAAAAATAAATCATATTTAAAAACTGAAATGGTAGTTGAAGACGAAGAGTCAATGATCAAATAGTAAATGCATTAAAAGAGAAAAGAAAATTTAAAATTAATTACTTCCTCTCATTTTATATTAGACTTTTTCCTTTTTAACCAATTTCAAAAGAAATAATTATATATATAATAATAAATTTAACTTCAAATTTTGAAAATGGTTTTTTGAGCTATATATCAAAAATAACTTCTTCAACTCATACATACATAAGGATAAAATCTGTATATACCATTCAAATTTGTGAATTAATAATAAATATTTTGTTTAATTATTCTTAAAATAATTTATAATTACAAAATTTTACTAATTGTTGAAATAATAATTTAAAATTGGAATAAGAATTCTAAGTTGTTTAGAATTTGTTATTTTAATATTTATTTAATAAATATGTAGTTAACATATGTTATTTTTAGTCCTAATTGAATTAAGATTCATTTTTTTTTGAGTTTATAAATATAATTATTTTCATGTACTAATTTATTTTAAATCATAATTTGAGACATCAACTCAGCACTTTCCTCACGATTCTACTATACAACATATTTACCATTCTGTCCATTAATGGAAGGGCATAATAGTCATTTCGCAAACCCCTGATGAATCTTCCACCCGTCACAACTACGGCAGTCCCCACTCATCAAAATCCCCCTTTTATAATCCAACACTCTCTCATCAATATCTTCCACTCTCTCTCTATATCCTCTTCTAATCCTACGCACTCCTCAACTAACCTTACGCACCAGACATACATAAAAAGACTAAATTTTACACATCGGTATTCGCTATCGTGCGCCATTTCTTCTCCGGCGACGGAACTCGTTCGAAATGGGTGGTGCAGGGGGAAACGGGAACGGTGGAGGGGGAGGACCGCAGCCGTCGGGTGCGGCTGAGGCGCTGTACTCGGCGGCGAGGATTTCGGTATGGTGGGATATAGAAAACTGTCAAGTACCTAGAGGATCTGATCCTCATGCGATCGCTCAGAATATAAGTTCTGCGCTTGTGAATATGAACTACTGTGGACCGGTTTCTATTTCCGCTTACGGTGATACAACTAAGATCTCTTCTTCTGTTCAGCAGGCGCTTAATAGTACTGGAATCGGCCTTAATCACGTTCCTGCAGGTATAATTTTTGTTGACACACATTTTTTCTGTTTGCATCTTTGTTAGTCCGTGTAATTCGGATGAAAATGACTTGTTTTTAGTTGATTTGATGTTTGGTTGAGTCGATCTATGTTTTAAAAGTTGATTTTTGTGTCACTGGACAGGATCGGTTAGATCTCATTGAATTTTGCCTTTATGATTGTTTTGTTTGTGATATATAAGTCAACGGAGTGTTTTTGATGGTCTAAAGAGCATGGCTGACCCTTTGAATCTATGCAAGTGCCAATCTGATTTTTCTGTGGTCGAATTCACAGTCAGATGCAAAATTGCATTTTTTTTCCAGTGAAAATAGCCATGTTTTCTAATTTAGACATCAACGAAAGGATTGTTACTTGTAAAAAAAGTATTGATTGTGTTTATTTGTTTTAATTTTCTCATCAAACCCACTATCAGTGATAGAGATGGGGTGTTTAAGAATCTGTTTAGCACATACTCAAAATTTTTATGAGTTGCTGATCTTTTGTTTCGGAATTATAGAGCTCATTTTCTCTAGATCATGAAGAAATCAAAATAGTGGTCCGCTGTAGATCCATGATTTTAAGTTATCGGGTGTGAGTACTACTGCACAGTCCATACTCTTTTATTGAACTGTCCCTTTCATCAACTCCGAAGGTAGGAAAGAAGACTCAATTGAGAGTGAAGCAAAAGAGCTCAATCTTCTTGGCGGGATGTTTTTTTAACACGTGTACGGACAATGGGCGTGGATTATGTATATATGTGTTTTTTTAAAAACATTTTCAAGTATATATAGCTGGATTTGGCTCTCCCTCCAGTTCCTTCAGTTCTAGTTTAAAATTATGACGTGTGTCTAGTGTCGGGTCTAGTATTTGCAGTGTTTCCAAAAAACAAAAATTGTAGTGCTTGAGATTTCAACTTGGAACCGTAAGTTGAATTTTTAACCCCCCTCAAATCACTAAGCCAACCTCTAATCTTATTTTTAGGAGGTTCGAAACCTATATATAGACTTAATTTTTTTTTTCAAAATACCTTATGTATACTGTGTAACTTCTTGCGGAGCAAACCCCCTCACTACCTTCTATATCCGCCCCTGCACGTGTTTACTTAATAATTTAATAGATCTGATATATTTTACTAATTTCTATATTTTTTACAGTAATTAAAGGATAGTTTATTTTTACCATAGTTAAAGGATAGTCTCTGCAATCTTCTGCCAAACTGTATAATCCGTTTACCAGTTCTAGCTTCTGAACCTCGAAGTCTGGTGGACTACCACCATGAACCTCTTTTTTTGTTTCTCAATTTGATTAGACCTAAAAGCTTCTAGAAAGAATTGCACACAAAGAACTTCAACACCAAGTCAAATTAACTTGAAACTAGTAACTTCCACCAAAGAGTGGGGAGATTAGCATATATATTTGAGACTGGGAGAATAAGATACTGAATTTGCTTTCTGGCTGGCCGATCGGGTAAAAAAGTTGACGGATCCTCAAAATTATCAATGGCAAGTTGGCAATTCAGAAGCAGCGGTGGAAATCAAGTCGCATCCGCTTTGTCATCTCAGTTTCTTTTTGTGCAAAGAGATTGAAATAATTCCGCCCTTCTAGCCTGCCCCCGCCACTGCTCAGAAGAAAGATTTAGTGCATCCATCACTTGAATTTTCTTCCAAATCAGAAGACAAATTAAAACATGTTTCGTTGGCTGTGATGGGTAGGCTCTAATTTTGGCTGAGCTTCATCAGTTCTCTGTGAAAGATTTGGAAGAGAAAGATAATTTACTTTTCAATGTCAGACAGTGAGTGAGAGAGAGAGAGAGAGAGGATGTGAGTTGATTTTTGACCATACTGGTGGCATATGCTGCTATACAACCTTGAACAAAAGTGAGAATTTGGAGCTGATATGTGGTCGCTTAATGTTTAGTAGAATTCTTATCTTAATCGAGTCTTAAGCTAACCCTTGAAGGTAGTGTATAGACCAAGTGAAAAGCAGTGTGTTCAAGATTCTTATTTTTAACATTTATGGTAGCGTGATTAGATCTATTTTAGAACTGCTTGGACTCCGTCATGACAATTTTTTGTCCAAATGTGTACAGGTGTCAAAGATGCAAGTGATAAGAAGATTCTTGTGGACATGTTATTCTGGGCAGTTGACAATCCTGCACCTGCTAACTATTTGTTGATTTCGGGAGATCGTGATTTTTCAAACGCACTTCATCAATTGCGCATGCGCAGATATAATATTCTTCTCGCACAACCTCAAAAAGCTTCTGTTCCCCTTGTTGCTGCTGCGAAGACTGTATGGCTCTGGACAAGCCTTTCATCTGGAGGACCGCCTCTCACAAATAGTGAATCAAGTCAACTTGTTAATAGCAGCTACGGTTCTTTACCCACTTTAGACGTATTATCAACGTCGTCTAGTGACTCCAGTCTGATAAACCAGCTTGACACTTTCCATGAAAACCCGCAAATGAAGTTTAACAATTTGGGAAGGGGTACAGATAAGCAGAAGGGCAAACCAGTTCGTAGAAGTGTGAATCAACCCAATATATCACGAACTTCATCTGGCACACAAGAAAATCATAGTGCTGCAAACTTTCATCAACCAGGATATGGATATCCTAAGCAGTTCAATGATTCAGTGGAGTTGCCTGGAGCTCATAATTCAAGAACTCCTTTCAGTGGGCCTGTACCAAGCGGTGCTCCTGGTAATCCTGAGCCATCCTGGACGAATGGAAACAACTCACAGAACAATTATCAAAACAATTATCCTCCAGGAAGGCCAAACAACCTCCCAGTATCACCGGTAATTCCACCTGGTAATTTCTTACCACCTAATTCGCATGTGCATCATTCACATTCAATGCCTCCTAGGTCTGATGCAATTGGCTACACCTCAGGCCCTCAAATATCTATGCCTGATATGGGTAAGCTAAAAGTCAGTGAAAACTCCAATAATGGTCATAATCGTCCTTTTTCTCAAACGTGGAATGGAGAATCGAGACAACCTCCTAACATCGAGAATTCTTATACAAATACAAATGGGCCTCATAAAGGACACAATTTGCAGAAGAAAACACCATTTTACGTTGAAAAAGAGGTAAACAGGTATCCACATCCCAGTCCTGAGATTCCACCACCGTCATCTATAGCAAATAGCAGTAATGGACCTCTCAATGGTGTGTGGGGAGCTCCAGGATGCCCAAAACCTTCTGATTATGTTCAAGGCCTTATTGGAGTCGTTTTACTTGCATTGAACACCCTTAAAACTGAGAAGATTATGCCTACTGAAGCAAACATCTCTGATTGCATCAAATATGGAGATCCAAAACACCGCAATACTGATGTTAAGAAGGCTCTCGCGAGTGCAGTTGAACAACAGCTGGTAGTAACACGGAATTTAGGTGCTCTGCAATTATATGTTGGTAAAAATGAGAATCTATGGAGGTGTGTGAATCCCATTGGTGGTAATATGAAACAATATCCCAAAGAAGCATGGGATGACCTCCAGAAATTTCTATCATCTTCTGCCGGACGAGCCGCCATAAGCGCTACTCAGTGCAGGTAATGGGTTCTCATTTAGTTTGAACCTTTGTGGATGTTTGGGGAAGTTTCTAAAGTTCTTATTTAGGTGAAGCTCTTCCAATAGAAAATCCAATTAAACATTGTATTGAGGAAAAAACATTTAGGTTCAGGATTATGGCAAACATATTTTTATCTTTGTTAGGTCCTCTAAAATGTTTCCTTGTGTGGTTTTATTTTACCTTTTTAAAAAAAGAAGAAGACAGAAAATGATTCCTCATGTGTATCTTTGCTGATGTGATCTAATTTTGAACTTGCTTATTTACTTGATCCTTCACTAGGTTTGAAGCAGCAACAGTAATTAAGAAAATGTGCTTAAAGGAGCTTGCTTTAGGCGAAATACTTCAAATCTTGCACATGGTTGTTAACATGAAGAAATGGCTTGTACAACCTCAATCCGGATGGCAACCAATTAAGTTTACTCTCGCAGAGATCGTCCCCGATTCAGGGGTGGTAGCTGCGACATAAGATCTGCGAGATCTGGTTATGGACGGGGAGAGATGGCTTATAGGTATTTCTTATCAGTTCCTTCATGAGCTTATCGACTGAACTGGTAATAGATCAATCTAGTACATTTCTCCTCTTAAAGGGTCGCGATAGGTTAAGTTACTGTATTTATGGTTAAGTAGATTGTTCTGGAGTAGATATAGTTATAGTTTGGCTGTTTTATCTTTTTCCCGGGAAATCACAAAGCACTGTGACGGGAGCTTATGTCGGATAAGAAAAACCTTCTGAGGCGTTGGAGTTTGGCTGGGATTATAGAATATCTTAGGCGAGAGATTGCTATACATGGGTGGTGGGTGCTTCGTATTTTGGGCTATTTCTTTGTTGCCCGGTTATTGATAATTGATTAAAGGGATCTACAATTGTGGAAAGTCAAGGACTGTGATTCTGGACCTCTTCGAGTAACGTATGTGAGAATATCCTAGTTGCTTTTGTATCAAGCATATACATTTTGAATCTAAGCATCTCAGAGCAGGTATCATGTATAAAATTCGTCGAAAAAGGATATGCTTGTTTGGTTCATATTAATGACAAAAGTAGTGGTGTTAAAAGTCTCTGAAGCTGTTGGAGGCTTGGAGCTGATTTATTGTTAGAGTAGTTTTCAAAGGTGTATCGGTGTAGTAGTATGAAGATATTCAGATCTTGCTGACTGGGCAGAGAATCGAATGCCCAAGACCCTCGTGTTTCAACAAACAGGACTACTAGCGAACAAAAAATATGTGGCAGATTATGGTAATATGCATAAATCAGAGTTTGTGCGAAGACTGATAGATCAAAATCCTTTCAACCGTATCACATTTCAGTTGGAATTATGGAAATTAGAAACAAATGACTACATCCTTGAAGGTATGATGGATAATTCTCGTTATTATCAGGTTGACTGCATACAAAGAGAATTGTATGCTATCGTCTCACTGCATGCTTTAGGTCTCATTTCCCGTGCTGTTTTAAACTATTGTAGATATATGTTGTAATTGCTGTATACTTGGAAGGAGTTCATTTTCAGCATTAACTTTTAAAATAAAACTTTCCTTGGTTTTTCTCTGTTATGTTGCAGTGACGTTTTTCTTTTGTCTAAATACCAAGAATCATTAGAGTATAATTTTGCTCTATCATACAATATAATGTGGTAGGAAAAGAGTTGATTTCATTTGACTATCCTCTCTTTTTGTCTGGGACTGCTCCATACCAAAACAGGAACAATTTAAGAACCTTGGTTGGGTTGTTGTCCCGATCAGAAGCAAAGGAAAAGGTCCCTCTGGTGACATGGGTCTTCATTCTTCTGTACAGTCTCTTTGTTTATCGTTTTTTCTTAACTCGTCGAACAGGATGTAAACTGAGAAGATTATCTGTCAGAGTTTAAGAATGCTAGTGCAAATTCATAATGATATGGGTTGTTACAGCTAGTAAGGCAGGGACTGATATACTATGTAATGAACTTGATATATATCATGTTCAAAGTACCATCCATCACCATCAAGCATGCGTAGTGACGACTTGGGAAAATAAGTTCATCTATTGCTATCCTATCGTATATCTGAAATTGCTTTATACTTTAAACGAAAAGGTGAACAAAAAAAAAAGATCTTCCAATTCACATCATTTGAATTTGCCTAAACCTTTTGATGAACATAGTAACAGATGAGGTAAAATGTCGATTGGGCTAACCAAGCTTGTAATGCCAAAGACGAAGATATAAATCTCTTTCAATGTGTTTGGATCTTAAGTAATTAAATACTACTACAAAATCTTTTATTCAATGTATTTGGATCATTGATACTACTACAAAATCTTTTATAATTTTCAACTGAAAAAAATAATACCTTATCAACCAACGGCAAGATAATTTTTTCCCCATTTTTTTGAGGACAATAAAGGGTTTCACATCATTGAATCAAGTTGTTAAGTTAACAAAAGATCAAAAATTTGGCAGAAGCGGGACAATTCATTTTTACAACGTTGTGATAAATTATTATACATCAGGAAGGTTAATGCTTGATTAATTAAGAAAACATTAGGAAAATGAAAATGATATGTCCAAGTTAAATTCATTGATTTCACGCACAATAGCTATTTGCTCTTTAAGGCCATTAATTTAAGGAAGTTAAGACTTAGGCCCCTCATAGTTTTCAAATGTTCCTGGTCGACTTGTATACGTGACAATGCTCTTTATATGGAGCATTAATTCTTTTCACTACCTCTTGTGGGATTAAAGATCCCACAAAGAAAAAAATTGTATAGTACGAAATAACATATAAACTTATTTTTTTTTAAAGAAAAAAAAATAAAAGATATGAATCCTCTATTCCAATTGCTTCTTTTTTGACAAGAATCGAGAAATAAGAAATATTTCAACACAATTCGATATTATACTAATATAGTAGTATTGGAATTATTTCGATTTTGGTGAAGTTACAAACTAGAAGAACTGGAGAAATTTTCATTGAATCATGATACAAATTACAAAGAAGAAAAAAGATCAACTAATCATTCTATGATAAAAATAGCATAACTGTCAATTTTGTATACATAACGGATATACACTATACAATCAAATCTAATTTTTCTATGAATTTCTTTTCTAATAGAGGGGTAGGTATTTATTGTTGAGAACTCCAAAACCGAAAAGGCATTTAACATAGTCTATATAATTACAATTATGATTTAAGAGTATTCATTAACTATAGTAGTCCCTTACACATATTGTCACGTATACAAGTCGACCATGAACATTTAAAAACTATGAGGGACCCAAGTCTTAACTTTTAAATTAATGGCCTGCAAATACTTCATTTACAGTAGTCTTTATTTTTTGACCTTTCTCTAGTTTTCTTTCATTTGGTCTGTTTTTCATTTAGGTTTCACCATTCACCTTTCTTGGTTCCCCATGATTCTGTTCCCAGGTTAGGATTCAGTTCTATACCTTTCAAGATTCTCTCCCTCCCTTCAACTTTGCTCGATTACTATATATTTCTTTTGTATTTACTGGGCATTTTCTTAGCTTAATGTTTCTTTTAAGTTGAAACATAAGTGGCCACTGGGGAGGGAGAGCAACTTCAATGGTGATAAAGCTCTCAACTTTAATTCTTCCCAAGAAAATTCCCAAATGGGTTTGTTCAAAACCCTATTTTTCTTCACTTTCTGGTGCTTGTAGAATTCAAAACAATCCAGAATCCAATCAACCCTCTACCAGTTCTTCTGACTTTGTAACCAAGATTCAATTTTTAAAGAATAAGCTTCACCCAGAAACATTAGCCGGTGTTCTTGATTCCACAGCTGATTTGGATTCTTCATTGAAGTTATTCAAATGGGCTTCCCTTCAAAAAAGGTTCCATCACTCTGCTGATACTTATTTTCAAATTATCTTGAAGTTAGGTATGGCTGGAAAAGTAGATGAAATTGAAGGATTTTGTAATGAGATGGTAAAGGATAAATGCCCAAATTTTGAACAAGTTCTTTTGGATTTGCTTGATATATTTGTTAGAAATAGTAGGCTTAGTGAGGCTTTATGTGTTCTTTCTTGTATAAATTTGTGTACCTTAAATCCCTCTATATCTGTATTTAATCAATTATTGGGCGCACTTGTCAAGGAAAAGAAAGAATTTAAGGATGTATTGTTCGTATATAAAGAGATTGTGAAAGCTGGAATTGGTCCTAATATTGATACACTTAATTCTCTGATAGAGGCCTTATTTGCTGCTGATCGTGCTGATGCTGCATTGGAGCAATACAAACGACTTCATAAGAAAGGTTGTAGTCCTAATGGTAGGACTTTTCAGATAATTATTGGTGAACTTGTTGCAAGGGGTAGAGTGGATGAGGCACTTGTAATTTTAGATGATATGTTTAGAATACGGTGTGAACCGGATTATTCTAGCTTTCACGCTCATATAATTCCTTTATTTTGTGATATGAATGAATTAGATGTAGTAAGGAGGTTGTTTTCTGTGATGAGAGCGTCTAAGGTTCTTCCGGATTCATCCACTTATGGGGCAATGATAAAGTGTTTGTGTTGGAATCTTCTTGTGGATGATGCTGTAAAACTTGTAGATGAGATGGTGTATAATGATGTTTGGCCAGATGATGATGTGTTCATGAGTATAATAGATGGATTATGTGAATTGAATATGTTGAGTGAAGCTAAGGAGTTTTTGAGTGACAAAGAAGTTGCAAGTGTATTGCCTTACAATGCGCTTCTTGAAGCTATTCTAAATGATGGCAGCTTTAATATGGCAAGAGATCTGTTTGATGAAATGTTTGAGAGAAGCATCACAGATCATCGTTCTTGGAATATCATGATTCAATACTTGTGTGATAATAAAAGGCTGAAAGATGCCTTGAAATATCTTGCTAGAATGATTGTTTCCTCTGTTAGTCTTGATTCATCTACATATTCTGCTCTCATCGTTGGCAACTGCAAATTAGGTAAATGTGAGGATGCTTTGGCATTGTTTCATCAACTTAGCTCCAAATCTGGGTTATTAGATTTGGTATCATATGCTCAACTTATTGAGTGTCTTTGCCAGAAGGAAGAGATTCAGGAAGCCACCGAAGTGTTTTGCTTCATGTCAACAAAGAGATATGCTCTTCAATCGACCTCGTTTGGCAAGCTTATGGATGGACTTTGTGCTAGTGGGTACACAGTTAGAGCAATCAAATTGCTACCAATTGCATATTATTGTGGTACATTGTCTTCTCCTTCTGCTTACAACAGCATAATGCAAGGCCTATTCAGTTTAGGAAGAGCAAGTAATCTCTTTATGGTGCTCTCGAGAATGCTTGTGGATGGTTGTAAGCTGGATGGGGAAACATATTGCATTCTTATTCAGAGCATGATTTCTCTTGGACATATAGAGAAGTCGGTTCTAATCTTGGATATGATGCTTAGTCAGGGTTTATTACCGAATTCGGAAACACTTTCTAAACTTCTGGAGTATCTGGTGGAAAACACTCAGGTCCACATGATATTTTCTTCAATAGATAAGCTTGTCTCAGAATTTGAAGTTGTTGATTCAGCCTTGTACAATATGCTGATAAATAGTCTCTTGAAAGAGGGATACAAAGACAAGGCCTCTTTCTTACTGGATTTAATGTTGGAAAAGGGCTGGGTTCCTGATGCTAGTACTCATGCTTTATTAGTGGGTTCCAGTGTGGAAGATGAAACAGATACTCAAAATCCTTCATGTGACAAATTTATCACACAGGATAATGTTGGCAATATACTTGCTGAGGGCCTCGGGAAATTAGATGGACATGACTACAGATTATAATACTTAAATTGGGATCTTGTTCCAGCAATCAATTTGGCAGATGCGTGCATAAAGATATATGCGGTGCGGTCTACAAAAATTACGACGTATAAGGGCTTATCTCGTGGTATTTGCTGATCATCTCTTTTTCCAAATCATCCATTTGATACCTGCTTCAATTTTGAAGGGCTCATCAATTTTTCAAAGCACACCTAGAAGTAAGTTTTTTCTGTTATTTTATTTCTTGCATTTCTTGTAAGCCCTACACATACTTTGATGTTTTATTAACTCTATAAAGTGAATCATTTTAGTTTTATTTAATTGTTAGTAATCTGAAGATGGCATTACCTTTTCAAAGGGATTATACTGTTTATCATACTTTAGGAAGTTATGTCTTCTGATAGTTAAACTATAAAAGGGAAACTTTATGAATTATGATAGTTCGGAGTTTATCAGAAGATACTCATTTTTCTGTAGTCACTTTACATTTTTAAAATTCAATTACCAATATGTGATGACATTGCTACATAATCCTTAACAGAAGAAATGTTTCAGAATGTTAAACCACAATTTGATCTTTCACTTGCAAATATGAGAACTACTAACTGCAGTTAGAACAGCAGGCTCCCTTCAATTTGCTCTACACCTTTGTGAGATGGAAGCACCACTTAAAATGTAGTGTAATAATTAAAAATTTAACAGCTACTTTTAAGCCTCTCAATAGCTAAATTGTCTAACTGTGATTTATCACTTCACTTTTGTAGCTTGGTATAAGCAGAGTTCGGAACCTAAATAAGCCACAAAAACATAAAAGTGACCAAAATAAGCCACTACTTTAGCAAGTAACTAAAATAGGCTTAGTGGAAGAAAAAATTCCACTTTATCTAATATTCTAAACGTTTTCCGTTAGTCTCATAATGTGTATATTTTAATATATAACGGAACTAGTTCCTACACTTTATAAAATGGAACTATTTCTTACACTTTATAAAAAGTTACTTTACCTTTTCACTTTCTTTTTCTCCCCTTTCACTTTCATGGCTTCCACAAACTTTTTTTACTTTGAAGATTAGCAGTTAATTGATGGTCCCGATCCGACAATTGAAGCGGCCCTACACTAAAAAATCAAAAACTTGAAAGATTGGAGTAGCACAACCCAACAACATAACAATCCGACCCTACAAATTATATAAATTAGGTATTTTTTTCCATCTCATATTTTCATTACTTTAAAATGATGTTGTAATTTGTTCTCTTGATATGGAAAAAAATACCTAATTTATATGATTTGTAGGGTCGGATTGTTATGTTGTCGGGTTGTGCTACTCCAATCTTTCAAGATTTTGATTTTTTAGTGTAGGGCCGCTTCAATTGTCGAATCGGGACCATCAATTAACTGTTAATCTTCAAAGTGAAAAAAGTTTGTGGAAGCCATGAAAGTGAAAGGGGAGAAAAAGAAAGTGAAAAGGTAAAGTAACTTTTTATAAAGTGTAAGATTTTCTTCCACTTTATAAAGTGTAAGAAAAAGTTCCACTTTACAAAGTGTAAGAAAAACTTATACTTTATAAAGTGTAAGAAATAGTTCCGTTATATATTAAAATATACACGTTATGAGACTAACGGAAAACGTTTAGAATATTAGATAAAGTGGAATTTTTTCTTCCACTAAGCCTATTTTAGTTACTTACTAAAGTAATGGCTTATTTTGGTCACTTTTATGTTTTTGTGGCTTATTTAGGTTCCAAACTCGTATAAGCAACTGTTTTTCTTGTTATGTTATGCTCAAGCAGTTTGGAGGTGGAAAAGATGTCTGCCACTGTGTCAGTGTCACATGTTGGATTTCTATGTATGATGTAATTCTCACGATGTTTTGCTGCAACTAATAGCTAAATATCAATTTCCGTTATGCAGTGACAGTAAAAGCTGGTATAACATCCAGTGTTTAGCATTCCTATCAGCAGCGCTGAACTGTAATATACCTTTCTTTTTCTCTTTTGGCTAAGATCAATTGTAGTATCTGCTCATATCAGTGCCGGTGAATAAGTTTTTTTAACAATTATGGTGGTTTTCTGAGCCAGGTTACACTGTCATCAATAATACACCAACATATATATACGGGTGTTAGATAACTCTATCCACCAAGACTTAAAGACAGATGAACAGAAATCAGCTAATATTTTTGTCTCTGTTGCAATGCAGGTGAATATTACACAACCAATATCAAGGTTAATTGTGTCTCATGCTGAGCAGCTATGTAGTTGTAGATATTGAGAAATGCTCGATTTAACGAAGCTCAATTCATGTGCGGCTCAGTGCATTTTTCTGTTGGAAGGCACAAGATATGCCCAGCTCTTAACATCCTCTCAATATATGCTCAGGGAAGTTCTAGCTCAGTTAGAAGGAATAAGAAGGAAGATCAGAACACTGCTTAACTAGTCACTCAAGCTGTGACCGAAATATAGTTAATGTACCCATTTCAATTTCGAGCTGTAATGTTTTATAAGTCCAGACCTTCATAGCGAGTTCCGCGATTACTAGCTTTCTCGTTTTAGCTATTTCACAGACCACATCATGTATATAGGGAGCTCACACATTCTGTACATCGTACTCCAAACACAAATGTGTGAAATACTGATCCTTTTCTGATATTGTTGTAAAATTGTTGTTTTCCTTGTCAAAACAAGATGACTCAGTTGGTTTGAAGGTTGGTCATCTACATGGATTATCTGGGATCTCCTCAATGCCTTCTGTGGTGCGCACAAGGTGCTCACATGAAGGGCAAAGGTCATAGCGACTGCGATTTATTTTTATCTCTACTTGAATGAACACTTGTTAAAGAAAAGTTTGCAGTCATATTCAACTTTGCATAATTTGGAACTGAAATATTCTGGATTAGTATAATTTTTAAAAGGGAAAATTATGCGGAGACGCAAATATATACTAGTTAATATAGCAATGGTTTAATTAAATTATCATTCGCTACTAACTTACCATCATAATTATTTGGCGCACATCAAGAATTTGTATAATTTGGCTCCTAATTGTACAAATTTAGAATTTGCATAAATTGGTTCCTAATTATATAAATTCAGAATTTATATATGCTTATCCTATCTTGTATATAATTATTCGGTTATATATTTGATTTGTATAAATGTATAAATACATAATTTGTATATACTAATTATACAAATGAAAATATTCACAGCAAATAAAACAATAGTTATGAAACGTAATTAAAAAAATTATAGATAATTTATTAAATTTAATCTTTTTGCTATTTATAAAATTTCTTTTTTTTTCCAACAGTTTTTCATTGTTAATCATGCACGCCAAATGAGTAAGGACTAAATAGACTAAGAGCCTATTTGGATTGTCTTAAAAAGATTACTTCCTCTATTCAATAATAGTTGTTCACTATATTAAAAATAATTGTCCAATAATATTTCGTTCAGTTTAGAAAATCAAGAGATAATTTACCTTTAATGTCTATTTTACCCTTGCTATTAAATATTACTATTTATCATCTACAACACATTTTTCAAAGCATTAAATTTAATAAAGTCAAAGGATAATATAATAATATTATTCCTATTATTTATTATTTCTTAAGGGGTGTACCAAGCCAATAATAAACAACTATTGTTGGACAGAGAGAGAGTATCTTTTAAGTCAAAAAAATAAAGTCCTTCGGAGACCAACTTTGATTTTTAACTTATTTTAAGTAATTTTGGATTTACTTTAAATTATTTTTATATTTCTCAAAGAAAATCAAAAACTAACTCAAAAATAAGTTTGACCAACTTTTAATCCAATTCAAACATCCTCTAATACACCCCTCTAGAACGGTGTCGTTTGGCAGGAGATCTTTCCTCTCCCTCGTCTTGCTCAACAATCCCCAATATAGAAAACCCTAATTCGAAAACACAGTGAATCCTTTTTCACTCTCCTTCTGCAGAAAAAAAAAACCGGATTATTAGAATCTCTCTCACTATATACATGAAGTTGCTCTTCCTTTTCCCCTTTTTCATGTTCCGATTTCAAAAATGACGAAACAAAACTTCCCCAACAACTCCACTGTCGCCCCTCTCCCCGTCCCTACCACCTGCGGCAACTGCAACGTCGAGGAACGGTGGTTTCTCCACAACGTCCGCCACAGAGGATTATACCGTCGACTTTGCACCAACTGTGTCCTCAGACTCCACATTCAATCGTTTTGTCCCACTTGCTTGCTCGTTTATAACCCTACCCCTCCACCTAACGCGGCCTCAAACGGCCTTGTTTCTTGTTTCAAATGCTATTCGTATTCTCACAATTCTTGTGTGGGTGTCAACCCTCCTCACCCTTACCATTGCCCCCTTTGTGTTAACCCTAATACCCCTCTTTTTTCACTTAAGAAGGGAAGAGAGGTTGGTTTGGGTAATGAGGAGTCTAGGGTTGTTGATATGAAGGCGGCTAAGGTTTTGTTAGCGGCTGCGAAGATTGCTGCTGGGACTGTGACCAAAGCAGCTTTGGCTGCTAGGGTTGAGGCGGAGAGGAGGGCGAAGGAGGCGGCATTTACTAGGAAAAGAGCTAGAGAGGCTTTAGAACATGTGGCTTATCTTACGGCTAGGGATAAGCTGAAGAAGAAGGATGGATTGCAGTTTCCTTCTAATGGCCCGGGATTGGGTTATGGCAATGGGATTAACAGAGGTAGTAATCAATGCCTTAGTATGGTGGTTGCAGCTATGCCATTGGAGGAGGAGAATGTCATGAATGCGGAGAGGTTGGATGGGTCTTCTGAGGTTTTAGTAGCTTTGAATGCTGTGGACTTGAAAGGGAAGAATCCGATCATGGGGTTGCCAGGTGAGAATAATGGATCTGCAATGGGTGTGGAGATGAATGGGGTAGCAATGGGTACCCCTTCATCTGCTATTATGGGAGGATTAGTGCAGAATCATACCGGTGCTACTGGAGTTGAGCATGAGAAGTCTGGGGAATTGGTGTGTGAGAATGGCCAAAGGGAGATGATAAACCATGGAATGGTGGCTGTAAAGGATCAGGATCCGCGAATGGTGAATTCCAGTGCTAGGAAGGGGAATGGTAGTCTCCCTCAGCTATAATTGTACCAGGAAAACTGGTAAGATTAAGGTGGGGTTGAAAAGATGTTGATTTGTGTAATCAAGTTATGATTTTGCGATTACTTGTGGGGTAAATGCCTTTTTCGCAGGTTACTTGGCTCGCAACGGCTAGTGTCTGGGCATTCAATCTATTAGAATGTGAAGACTGGGATATGGTGGTGTGGGTTGTTTTTGTTAGACTAAGGATATTATTCCGTACAGTATTTTATTGTGTAGAGATGTTCTTTGTACTTTTAACTAATGAAAGGTCACTTCCATGCGATAGTGCTTCCCTAAATCTGCTCAGGCTTGTTTTTTTAGTTTGGTGATCCCTTGCTACATGCTTTCTTACATTATTTTACTGGCATTGATAAAATTGTTGTGCTATTGAGCTTGCTATTAGTGTACTTGAATTGCAGCATAGTTGCAAGGCATAAGATAAACCTCACCCTCCTTTTATGAATTGCTTTGTTGTAGAAATTTGCTTGAATTTGATTTTAACATCTGAATGTGGAAGGAATGGATGTATTGCATGTTCTTTTGCATCTTTTTGGCATTCGTTTGAGTTTTCCTGGATTAAGTATTGGAGTAAATAATAATCTGAACCTAGGAATGTCTACTGAGCAGAAAACTGAATGTGTGTGTTCAAGATGAATTTTAGCCTTATGAAAACTTGTATTCTTGTTTAATTCATATAAACTATTTTTTGCCTGTGCCAATTTGAAGAAATCTATATCTCAAAAGCTCAAAGAAGGATTGTGGAAAGAAGATATATAATTGAAAGGGTGGGCATCATTCTCTGCAGGATGGTTATACCTTTCCATGTACTTGTGAAGTTACCTCGGTACTAAATCGAGATTCTCTTATTCAGCTCAGGTTGTTACTGGTGATTCGGCCATGTTCTTTTATTTTGTCCTAGCAGAGTATGGCCAAGTAAGATGGTTCCTTCTGTTTATCGTATTGATCCTAAAGAGATTTTAGAATTTTGGCAGGTTGTAGAGTTTCTCCGGATTTGAATCCTTGGAGTTTTTCTTTTTTAAGTTTCTCCTGAAGGAGGAGAGCACTCTGAATCTTAGTAGTTTCAGAGAGATACTATTAAGATTAGGCAGAGTGTATATAGGAGGTTCCACTTTCCATTTTGGCTGAAATTTCCCTTGTTAAAGTATGGGCGTGTCTATGCTTTCAATTGGCCGTATGACTACTGTTAGGTTCGTGTTATAAGAGGTTTCAGTTTCCATTTTAGTTCTAATGCTCTTATTCCCAAGCTTTTGTAATATGCGTTAGTGCTTGTTCTGAATGTTTAATCATATCTCTTTGCTTTTTAGTGCTTATTCCCTCCGTCTCCTAGTTTTAACAATGGAGTCCAGTTAAGAATGACACCTCATATTCTCATCGGGTACATGCATCCTCCATCAATTTATGTATCAACCAACTCTTCCAGGTTGCCCTCCCATCAATGCTTCGGCATTTAGGATGATATAACCTTTGTTTTGCTGCTGCTGGTATCCGATCCCTGATTTCTCATGGTATTAATCTCAATATCACTGATTGCTAGTTCACATCCTTGGGCACCCTTTTTAGTTGACAGCAAGGATTGTGTCAATAGAATTTTGCATATTCATGCTCCTATTCTTCCTCTCTCCCTTCCAGTTTTCTGTCATTGGGGATTCATGAATAGAAGGGGTATTAGATTCAGTTGAAGTGGATCCACTAGATCATGCTGTCAATTCTGGGAGAGCTTTTCTCTTTTTATGCACTCACCATATATACACTCACACTTCATTCTATTTCACCACATCTACATTTTACAAGTTTCTAGCTGCAATTTGAAATCATGGGTACTCCATTTCCACCATTCTATCCTGGTTATGCTCCTTATTATCCTCAGCACCAAACTGATGCTCATGCCCCCTAACAGCCCAGGACCCTGCCCAACAATAAGTTTCAAAACCTTAAACCTGTTGAGTCTGTGGAGGGGATATTCTTTTGTAGAAAAATTACGTAGTATAGCAGACATGCCATGTATTTATTATACATAGATATAATTAAAATTAGTTACAATTAGCAGCTACACTATCCATTTATTACTTTATTTCAATTTAACAGTGTATTTTCCAATTAGTAGCATATTTTTATGCATTGTATCTATTAGTTATTACCCCTTTCCTCTTTTGTCTCTTCAACTTTGCATATAACCCCAAGCAGCTTTTCCCTCTCTTTTATGGATGACTTTCTTCCTTCTTACTTCCATGGATGTTTCTTCGAATTCTCTCCAAATTTAAACTTACAATGCTGTGCGTTCTCTCCCTTGACAAAGCATTGTTGTCATTGGCTCGTCATATTTTACGGAACTTCAGATGAAAGGAATGTTAAAGCATTATTGGTAAAATTGCTTGAAACTTTACAATATTTATTAAAAAAAAAGTAAAAAACTACTATCAAGTAAAAATTGGAAAAAATTTAATAAACTCTATCTAGTTTGAATATATCAAATAAGAATAAATGAAGAAATCTATCATTCTAAAAGCAATGCTAAGAGCAAGCTAAACAAAAAAGCAAATACGCGACAAAGAAAGAGAAATTAAAAGCAAGCTGAACAAAGTAATATAATAAAAATAAAATTAGAATTTTCAAAGTCAGTAAATTCTTTTGATAATGTTTCTTGAAAAGACGATATGGGTGGGAAAGAGGTTGAGGTTGGGGTGGGTGGGGTGAAGAGGACGATCTGGTGGGGGTGGGTGTGGAGAGGACGATCTGGTGGGGGTGGAGGAGCGGTTGGGGTTGCGGTGGGTGGGTGTGGAGAGGACGATCTGGTGGCTGGTAGAGGAGCAATTGGGGCTGGGGTGGGTGGGTTGGAACGGATGGTGTTGGGGTGGAGAGGACGACTAGGGATGGCAATGAGGCGGGGTGGATGTAAGACTATGCGGGGCGGGTTGAAGTGAGTTTTTTTAAAATTAATGTGGGGCAGATTGTGAGAATATGTGATTTTATGTGGATTCAAATTTAATTTTAACTGCTTACGAATTTTATCCTCAAAGCACCGAAAATCCCTGCGGTTCCATCACACACAAGTAGCCATGCCAGGTCCCGTCATCGAAGAACTCGAAGCCGAGAAGAAGATTCAGGAGGATGAGCCCATCGTGGAGGACGTGAAAGAGGAAGACGACCACGATGATGACGCCGATGATTCTGAAGACGACGAAGATGATGACAAGGAGGATGGTGCCCAAGGTGGCAATTCTAAGCAAAGCAGAAGTGAGAAGAAGAGTAGGAAAGCCATGTTGAAGCTTGGCATGAAACCTGTTACAGGGGTTAGCAGGGTCACTATTAAGAGGACCAAAAATGTTTTATTCTTCATCTCAAAGCCAGATGTCTTCAAAAGCCCAAATTCTGAGACTTATGTCATATTTGGAGAGGCTAAGATTGAGGATTTGAGCTCTCAGTTGCAGACACAAGCAGCTCAGCAGTTTAGGATGCCAGACATGGGATCTGTTATGGCTAAGCCAGATGTGTCTGGCTCTAATACTGCTGCAGAGGCAGATGAGGAAGAAGAGGTCGATGAGACTGGTGTTGAACCTCGGGACATTGAATTGGTCTCGACACAAGCAGGAGTGTCTAGGAGCAAGGCAGTCAAGGCTCTGAAGACCCACAATGGAGACATAGTCAGTGCCATCATGGAGCTGACCACTTAAGTGTTTTTTTTTAAAAAAAGTTTCTCCATTCAGTTCGTGCTCTATGATGAATTTTGGAAGAAGTTGTGCTTTCATTCTATTTTTGTTGCCCTTGTTAATTGGTGAACCGCTATTGAGTAGTAGTGCATTGTAGAACCTCAATGACCAATATCAAGAAATGAAGGGTTTTCTTTATTAAAAAAATAATAATTTAATTTTAACTTTTTACATGTTATAAGATTGATAGAGAATTATTTAGTAAGATAATTTCTTTAAAGCTACTAAAATATTCAAGATAGTAATGAAAATGATTCAATAAAAAATAATACAATTCTTACATGTTTCCCTATTGACCTCAAAAAACAAAAAATTTAAATCACTATCCTATTAAATTAATACAACTTAATGAAAAAATAAATTCATTTTTATGAATTTTATTTTTAATATCAAACTTAACTAAAAAAAGAAAATATTAAGAAAATTATGCGGGACAGATTGAAAATGAAAAAAAGTTGTTAGGTGAAGCGGGGCGAATTAAAAATTTTACGGCTTAAGCTCAACCCGGCCCCCACCCCGCACTGCCCCATTGCCATCCCTAAGGACGACTGGGTTGGGGTGAAGAAGTTGACTGGGCATGGGTGTATTGGTGATGAATTTCTTTTAAGAAAAAATTATTATTTGAGTTTAAAATGTCACATGTCATCAAATCAGTGAACGCTTTTTTTTCTACAAAAGATATCGACAAGTGTAATACACACTTTGTATATTTGGGTGATTATAAAAAGAAGTAAAAAATGACATAACACAACCCTTCATCGAGTGTATTACACCAACAATGTATATTTGGATGATTGTCAAAAAAATGTAAAAATGACATAGCGCTATCCTATATAAGGTGTGTAAAATGAACAAAGGTCAATTAAAATATCTAAGTGAAATTTGGTGCTAACTTTAAAGGATCACAAATCGATTCAACCTAAAAATATATTGAATTTTTCTTCTTGAAAAATTTCATAGAAAAGATATTCTTAGATTTATTAAACAGAGAGTATATTAATAGGGATAAATCAGTCAAAGTGTAAAATTTTCACATTAATAAAAATAGATTAAAAAGATCGTTACATGTCGAATAATGATTGCCTACTCAATCCGTGCAATGTTATAGCTAACATGTTAAGTATTCCAACTAAAGAGTATATAGCTATTGTTCCATACCATTATGAAAGACTATATCCTTCTTCTTTCTTTTGTATTTTGCAAATTCAAAGTGACAATAAGATTGCGACTTAAATTTTTTTTGTTACAGATATAATTTTATATATCGAGTATGGTATATAGTTACTGGTTTAGAATGTCATATAACTAAATTGATGTATAAGTTAGGGATAAGAGTTTGAAAAATATCCCAACTTTGGTCGAATTTGTTGTAGTGATACTAAACTTTCATGATGACCTATTACCTCCCTAGACTATTTTATACAACCAAAGTTGGAGTAAAAACACTATTTTCTCAAGAAAAGTCTAAGAAAAAGTACAGCAAAATCATATCTACTTATTCGGTTCACTTTTATTTGTTACTTATTTTTAAAGTATATTTTTATTTTTACTTGTCACTTTTGACATATCAAGAAAATATAATTATTTTTTCTATATTTTACCCTTAGTATTAAATAGTTTTTCTCTAGATCATTTTTCAAGATCTAATACTAAATATCATTTAATAGATATAATTTAGTAAAATATTTATATCAATAATTATTTTCTTAATTTTTGGTATAGCATCACAAATCGTCTTAGAAGTAGTTTCATGATTGAATTTGAGATTATAGTGATTTTAATTTACTTCCCTTCAGAAATTGATACTTTATGTTTTTCTTTTTCATTATTATTTGACAATTCATTTCCTTGTGGTAGAATTGCATTGCAACTGCTAAAGACTATTCTTTTTTCACACCATTTAAGGAATTGTCTAGCTAAAAGAAAGTAGGTACATACAAAGAGAGAAAGAAATGTATTTCAAATGTCAATGATGATACAAAAATATTGAAAGAGGTAGCAATTCACTGCACGATAACATGTGTCGTCAGCAATTCCTACTCTAGCTAGCTACAGAGATACCAACAAGGCATCCATCAAAATACTTATTTGGGAACCAAGTGCTCCCAAATGTACACAACAATTGATATGATTTAAATTTAAATTTAAATTTCAATTGAGTCCACTAACAAGGCGATAATGTGAGGTTTTAGTACTTTTTCAGGATGAGTATATCCATCTTGATTGTGCTTGTAAGTGACATCAATAATGCGAGCAAGATTGAGAATACGAGTGAGAATCTTTGTAGAGACAGGAGTTGGTCGAAGGATTCCTTCATTTACATCCTTCCATGCTGTCTCAGCCATTTCTTGAAATTTTTCCATTGCTACTTCTGTTGATACGCCATAATCCCTCATATAACACTCAATTCCAGTTGCAATCTGACCTCTACCCTTCTCAACTTCATAGGTTGCTATATCATCAATGACTCGACATAAAGTCACATTGGCTTCAAGGATTTTAGGGTTCTTAGCCAACCATTCAAAATCTTCCTTGGTAGCAGACTTCATGCCCAAGTAGGATGTTGTCGTAAGCAAGTAATAAGTGCTAGTAGCTAATGCATTGCTAAGATACTCAGAAACAGGTGGCATATATCCTTCAATGAACCATTTTGCTTCCACGAAGTAGTTTCTCACAATTTCTTTCATCTGTCAATAACAAGCAAAGACATTAAACCATCAGTACATATTCAAAAAAGATAAAAAAATTAGGAGAGCTAGAAGCTACTCAATAGGTTGAAAAACTGATTAATTTTGAGTTAACTAGTATAAGTCACGATTCATACTCTTTCTTTTGCATATTGAACAACATCAGATCTGCCATCGTTTGACAGCTCTGTTTCATAATCGTTGTAGAGATCTAAAAGTGCTTTGTAACTGATTTTCATGTACTCCGGAAGCCGATCAATTTGGCTGATATCCCACCTAATAAATGAAAAAGGAAATGAATTTGATAAGTTTATCAATTCAGCATAACATACATCATAGGAAGAAGGAGAAATGTCTGGTGTATGATATGACGTCTAGGCATGTCTCCCATTACAAATAGTAGTCAAAATTGTACATAAATATGTTGTTTGATATGGTTTTTTCCCTACTTTATGCAATCATCTAATTAAATCATAAATTGTTCCAGAAGTAGTTCGTACCTCTGTATGGCATCGGTGTAGACCTCAAGTTCTTTTACAACGCCATAGGCATCAAATGTGTCATCTACGATTGAAATCATTGCTATAGTCTTAGCAAGAATGACACGAGCCTGAGAATACTGAGGTTCAGCATACACTCCCATCGTCCAAAAGTAGCACTCAACTGCTCTATCCCTAGCATATGGAAGTGTTTTCACAAAATCCAAATCTTTCCACCACCTATAAAGTAAGTTTCAACATATCAGATTCTGAGAGACACAATAATAATAATTTATTTCATCTAAATTATTAGCGTACCTTGATACTTCGCTTAGTTCTTGTTTATGCAACATCTGAAGTAAGTTGAAATCCAGTTTTGCAAATCGAAGCAACACATCATTCTTGAATTCCTCCTCTTCGTAGATGGAGATGAAGTAGCGTGTCTCGACTCTTGGAATGCTCTTATGAAGAGATTGCTCAAGGGCATGTGTCACTTGCTTACCCAGTGGTGACTTCAAATGTGAAGTTGCAGATTCAAGATGAGCAGTGGAGAAAGCAAGTGCCTCTTCTAGGATGTCTTCTCCATGAGTCCTTACATGTGAAGCTTCGTATAAGTTCAAAAGACCCTTGATGTCATTGCAAAGAGATCCATTGAATTTGCCGTTTGAATCTTGGAATCTGTTGAAAATTTCTGGTTCAAATCGAAGACAAAAAATTAGTCCTAGTAGGAAAACAGAATTAAAAACAAGATTATTAATAAATTAAATAGAGCTTGATAGATATATTACTTGGAGAGATATTGTAGCCATGTTGTCTTAGGATTCGAAATTGAAGGGATAGAGTGCATAAATTATTGTATTCATGACCCTCAAAGTTAGGATCAATGTTAAAAATGTGGTTCAACATGTCGTCTATTTGTTTTTCAAAGTGATAGGCAATTCCAAGGCGTTCAACAATATCAATGAGATTCAACTTTTCAGCCAATGTTTTTCCTGACATTAATATACTCCTTGTTTGTTCCTTCAAAGTTTCAATCTCTTCAACATACTTTTCAGCAACCTGCAAATATATTTAAAAAGAAAATGCAGATTCAATGTCAGAAATGAATCTCCTTAACAAGATAAGAAAGACATGTACAAAATAGATAGATACCTTATTGTCAAGGGAAAATGAATGGAAACGATCACCCCAAAGACTTGGAGAGAAGTCAGCAACAGGGCGAACAATCTCCTCCTCTTCATAGTTACTCATTATTGCAACAGCTGGGGCCATTTCTAGTAAATTTAAGCTTGTGGAAAAACAGAGAATTTCCTTTTCTTTTGTTTGTTATGTTTCCTTTTAGTAGAGAATTGAACAAATGATGATGGAATTGTAAGAGAAGGAAATGAGTATTTATAATGAATGAATGAATGGAGAGCGCCTCTGTCACAGCCATCTTTCACAATTGGAATTCTTTATAATACTATACTGTAGAAGGCGGTTGCCTCACTTGACTATATTACTGCTAACTTGTCACTAGCTGCTTTATTCAGGGGCGGAGCCACCTTAGTACAAGGGGGTTCATCCGAACCCCCTTCGGTGGAAAATTATATTATTTATACACGGTTAAAATAATTTTTTATGTATATATAATAGATGTTGAACCCCTTCGGCTACTTCGTGTGTCTATTCTATAGATTTTGAACCCCCTTATTGAAAATTCTGGCTCCGCCACTGACTTTATTATTTAACTTTTTCTACTTGTTTCATCTTGTTACCACTTATCATATATTTTTATTTATTTATTTTACTTGTCATGTTTTGATTTGTATACTTTTTTTCTAACTTCAATGTATTTAAGAAAATGTTCAATAGTTAAGAAGCTACTACAATTTAACGACCGCCAAATGATATTATGTAGAAAAGGGAAGTATCCATTTTATATCTATTATATAAAATAAAAATGAAGGTCTCTTATAAATAAAGACTTTAAGATATTTTATTAAAGAAATGTAAAGCTAAAATGAAATTCACTTTTGTAAAAGGAAAACATTATTAAAGTCTGGACAAAGACTGGAGGTTACAAGAATTCCAAAACACTACAAAATGACTTTAGTCAAAGGAAGCATTTTTAAAGTTTAAACAAAGACCATAGACTAAAATGAATTGCAAATGATCACTATAGGCCATGCTCTCACGTCATTGAGGAAATATTACAATCATGATTCATGGCTATGGTGTAATAAATAAAAACCAAGACTATAATGACTTCGATTAAAAAATGAATAAGGAAGACCAAGACCTTAAAAGAGCTCTGTTTTAATTTGTTTAGTTGATTTTGAAAAAGTCATTTTTTTTTTTATAATAAAAATTCAAAATTCTGAACAAACATTTTTTGCAAAATCATTTTTTACACGTGGCCAATTATAATTCGGCCACGTCATTATTTTTTTATAATAAAAAATCAAAATTCTGAAAAAATAATAATGACGTGGACGAATTATAATTGGTCACGTGTAAAAAATGGTTTTGCAAAACCACCGTTAAAAAATAATGGCATGAATGAGCCTTTTCTTAAACGGAAATGGCATAGATAAGCCAAACTTTTAACAGATGGCATAAATGAGCCTTTTCTGAAAGTTCTATGGCATATTTGAGCCTTTTCCCTTTTTTATTTTTTGGATTAGACTTGTAATATACTTGCAGCATACAACTTTAATTTATCACCATCTGTGTATCTAAGTTCTTTGTGAACAACATGCCTTTTCTTCAACAGTAAAACCTCCTAAATTAATATTCGGTTAATCAATAACCTCTCTTACATAATAATTTTTTTCCATCCTGACTTGAGTCAATAAATTATTTTTACTCATTTCGATTAGATAATATATTTTTAGAAGATCCCTATATAAATATATGATTCCGTTAATATTATAAATCAATAATTCGTTAAAAGTACAAATATATACAAGACAATTAGTGAAACATGATTCTATTGTGATCTAATTTTTGTTAAAATTTAAATTTCGTTGAAGCTCATCTCTAATTTTTCTTATTGCATCCAAAAATTTTGGCGTTGTCTTTTCGAACTGCATCATAAAATAGTGAAGAGTTCTAAATGTGATCAATAAGTGTTTCCTTACCCGTAATTGGTTCCAAAGAAATTGTATCATCTTCTACTTTATCATCAACATTATTTTTTTCAATGGCATCCACAATTTTTTCTAAGCTCTAGATCTCTGAACTTGTATCATTTTCATCCATCCAACATGTTATTAACGCCCATTTTATTGCGGTAACCGAGATCACTAATCATGACCACAAGTTTATAAATAACGTTTTCACAAGTAGATTCATTTAAATTCTCTGAAATTTCATTCCAAACGAATTTTATGGTGTCGAAACACTATTTAAATTAATAAATATTAATTTATTAATCAAATAATATTTCTATAAAATAATAATATTTCATGATTTCACTTATATAAATTTAGTAAAATTTTGTTGTACTTTAACATTAAATCTACAACTGAACAGGAAACGTATTTCACGTTTTCCAAACACCTCCTTGACTATTTATTTTACCCACCATCTTTACTTGACTATGGGTGTGTTTGGTAGGAAGGAAATTTCAATTTTCTCATGTTTGATTGGGTTAATTGTTTTGGAAAATGTTTTTCAAATCAATTCATTTTCCTCAAATTTAAGGAAAATGATTTCCCTTCAAAATTTAAGGAAAATATTTTCTAAAACTCTTTTCCAACTTCAAATTACAATTACTTTTTTGTTGAAAAAATCAATTTATTTTGTCCCTACCCTCAAACCAGCCTCCAAACCACCCCCTTCAAAAAAAAATAATAATAATTTAAAGCTTGTTTTTAAATTCAATTTTTTTACCCTACCCTCACCCCTCCCAAAAAAATATTAAAAATTGTTTTTAAAAGATATTTCTAATTTCAATTTTTTATTTTTT
>JAJOOR010000700.1:0-74874 GCA_036250505.1 Solanum acaule
AAATTTTATCGGTGACACATAAATTGGACAAATGAAATAATATATATTATTTGAAAATTACTTAGAAAGTACAATAATTTACAGTAATTAACAATAGAATATTTTAAAGACAAAAAAAATTGACTGAATCTCAAAATTTTATTAGTATCACATAAATTGAGAAATAAGAAATAACCTTTATTATTTGAAAATTGCGTAAAAGATATTACAAATCATACAACAATAATTAGCAATTTAGAATGTTAAAAGACACCAATTTTTTTTACCATAGTTAACAATATTTAAAAATTTAAACTATTTTAAATTAATATTTAAGTTTGATTAACTCTTTAATTTTGTCTTTGTCACATAAATTAAAACAAAAGATATACATATTGGGCCCGTGCTAGCACGGGCTCCGATGTCTAGTATATGTTATATGCAATCAAAAAATCATCATTATACCTAAAAAAAATAAATGAAATTGTACTTAAAGGTGTCCTTAATATTAACTGATGCTTCTATTTAAGCAATGCAAGCTATATTACTTACCTATAAACACAAAAAATCATACGTAAAGATAATTAAAAAGATATTCAGAATATCGTAAATTGCTACAATATACGATCTTGTGATAGATGTTCGTATGATTTTTACGAGTTTTGGTTATGTTTGAGTTCAACCTTTCATTAGTTGTTTACTAAAGAACTATGTTCGTATGATTTTTACGAGTTTTGGTTATGTTTGAGTTCAACCTTTCATTAGTTGTTTACTAAAGAACTATGTTCGTATAATTTTTATGAATTTTGTTTGTTTTTTAGCGCGGCCTCTTATTAGTTCTTTATTAAAGAATTATCCATTATCTCAAGCCTTTTAATGGACGACTTCCATTAATAAATGGAAGCTAATATGGGTATGGCGTGCACTTTGATTCATTATTTGTATTTTTTTTTAAATCGAGTTTGAATTTCAAAACATTTATAAATATTTTACCAGAAATTGAATTTGTTGAACCAATCATTTAAAGTTCTCAAGGCAAATGATCATGCACCAATAGATAAAAAAGAAACAAATTAATCTAAGAGTTGTAAAACATTACTTAATACCTTTAAAAATTCTTCAAGTCTTTTTTCAAAAATCTTTATGATTCAAGTTTTTTTTTTTTAAACCACTATATAACGAAAGTTTAGTACACTCGACAGATCCTTAGCTATTATAAGGTAACATCAACACAATTGGAGGTAGAAGAGAAGCCGAGCACAATTAACAATTGAAAAAATAAAATAATAGCAGTAACAATTTATTTACATGTCACAGCCTATGACAATAAAAAAAAAAAAAAAAATTATTCTTTGCTTCTCTATTTTAATAAAAATAGTGAGAAAAAAAGACGAAATAATTAAAAAAAATAAAAATAAAAATTAAACTAACTCAATGCAGCAAAACCACCTCCTCTCATCATCTGCTTAAACTCTGCAAAATTAACCATTCCATCTCCATCAATGTCCACTTTGTTAATCATTTGTTTACAATCCTCTACCGTTCGTCCCTGTTTTAGCCCTAACGATGCGAGAACAGATTTCAATTCATCAACACAAATGAATCCATCGCCATTTTGATCGAACACATTGAATGCCTCACGCATATCTTCTTCTTCGTCGCGTTCATCCATGATGGTCTGGTAAAGCGAACCGAACTCATCTATGTCAACGCAACCGTCTCCATTCACATCGATCTTCTCGATCATCTCGATTAATTCCGGATCTGGTATGAATATCCCCATATTCTCTAACGAATCGTTTAATTCATTCTTCGTTATCCGTCCGTCTCCGTTCCGATCGAAGATTTGGAAAATACGTCGGAGTTCGTCTGAGTCCATTCTCTTCTGAATATGCGATTGAACGGCGTCGGAAACGGAAACCGGCGATTGTTGTGGCGGCGCCGGTGACCGCAAATGGAGGTGTTTTTGGTGGAACCAAGATGGAGGAAGGAAGGAGATGAGTTTTTTTGGGAGTAAGGAGAGGAGGATTGGGTTGAAGAGATTGTAAATGAAACGAGTTTTGAAGAAAATGGCTGGGAATTGCATTTGGTTTTTAGATTGTAAACTAATGAGGGGTGGTTGTAGTTTTTTTTGTTTGAGAAAAAATAGGAGACAAATTAGGAGTAGCTTTGGGGGAATATATAAAGCGCAAGTTTGGAAAAGACCAAATAATTAAACTATTACAAAGGAGTGGATATCGCGTATTAAGATATAAGGTTAATATAGGTGTTATGTTGTCTTGCTGTCGGCAGGTTTAGGCTTATTAGTGTTTGATATAGTACTAGTCATACTCTTATAATTTTGGTTAGATTTGATGCACTTGAACCGTTGATCGTAGTACGATTTGCGTACATTTTATCCTCCTCAGATCCACCTGACAGAAATTCACTATGAAACTATTAAGATGATGATTTGTCGGAGTATTATTTTCCAACATAAATACAAAGTTTGAACCAAAGCTATTAAAATAATAATTTCGCTCGTCAATTCACTCAATTTGAACATGGATAGTTCCACTCACTCTTGTCCACTCGATCTCATTTAGCATTAGACTATATAATCCAGCAATAAATGAAATTTTACACTATCAAATCGTTTATAATTGTTATAGTAGGTCCTTTACCATGTATTGTTGGTCATCGATCCATGAAGACTAATTTTATCCTACCTATAAAATAATTTGATTTTCATAACTCTAACTAATTTTCAAGTATCTTTATTATGTAAATTTGCTTTGCATCATCATTGTATATTAGTTAATCCTGTCGCCATAACATGTGCCACTTGATTAGCTGACTAACTTGTACTGTATAGATGCGTAATCTTTGCACTACTAAGATTAGACTTAACATTAATTTTTTTGTATTAAGAGTAAGCTGAGTTTAATATTTCATTAGGAGAATTTTCTTTTTATAATATGAAAGGATACTAGAGCTGTCATAAATTAATTAGATCTGTCAATTGCGCGTTCGATTTTAGTTGCGGATACGCAGTGGTTATTTATTTTATTACAAAAATTATAATTATAATAAGAGGTGGGATTCTCAAAAAAACGCGTTGTAATTATTGGTTGATTCGTTTACCTAAAGTTTTTATTTTATTTAATGCTATCCAACTGGGAACTTATTAATAATGAAACGTAATATAGTACCCTTGATGTTCCGTATTAACTGAAATTGCGAGATCATGCATATTTATTAAGAAAAATATTTAAGGACATTATTTAACGTTGCAAATAGAGTACTTTATCTTCTAGAAAATATCAAATTTTAGTAAAGGAAAAGGCAAATATGGATAAAAATTGAACTTTGGACAATTCAATTATTTTGAATAATGAAAAAAGCCTAAAAAAAATTCAGTTAATGTGAAATAGAGGAAGTATTTTTTAAAATAAATTTGAGAGGTAAAAAATTTAACTAAAAAAGTTCATTCACATTTCATGTTTACGTCAAAACTTAATCACCCAACATTATTATATCCGCATTGAAAGCTCTAATAAGAAATGAATCTTATTAATTGAGCTTTTTCACTCCTAGAGTGACTGATCTTGTTGAGCAATATAATTTGGTAATAACCTAACTAAAGTTGTAATTTGTGAATATAATATACTCATCTTATATTAATTATTTTATTACTATTCCTAAACTTGAATTATTAGAATATATTTTTGCGTGTAAGCTACATTTTCGTTATTCAATTTTCTTCTAAAAAGAGAAAAGAAAGGTCGTTGGTGTTGAAATTTAGTGGAATAAGTTTACTTAACCAAGACTTAACAAATGTTATGGTTTTGCGTGCTATTTAATATTTATAAAAAAAGTGATTGAATTATTTATTTATTTTTCATTCGATTCTATGTGTGATACTTGTTTGGATCTCCCATTAATTCGATTTTACTATGTATAACATCTATTAAACATTAAGGACCTTTTTTTCATTTCAAAATTTGAATTCGAGATTTTCAATTAAAGGTGAAAAATTCAAATCCAGACAAAAATGACCGTAGCTAACGGATCTTAAAAACAAAGTCCAACAAAGAGGTCTCTTTATATGAATTTAAGCTAAACAAACCGACACTCCAGCTTGTGGGGGCAGTTTTTATTTTTTTAATTCAGTATATATATTTTGAAGCTCGATTAATTTAGGTTTGTAATATTTAATAACTTTTGATTTTGAGGATAAAATGTTTCTTATAAAAGATGATTTTATTCTCAAATTCAAACTTGGAGACTTTAGTTGTCAATAAAAACTACTTATCATTTCATTATAACCTTTAATACGGACAACTTATTGAAATGCTTAAAATGGTGTGGCATGCAGCAGTAAAAATCTACTTGTACATCTTATGTTTACATCAAATAAATAAAAATATGATAAGTGACATTGATTTAATATAAACATCCGAAATAATATTTATCCTTTCAATTATATTACAACAGAAAGTAATCGGACCAGAAACTTTATAAAAATGAACGTTGTTAACGGATCTAAATACAAAGTCAAATAATTATATACGTTGGGGAATGAAATTGGGCGAGGAAAAAAGCCGGCCAAAACGCGTCATAATTAGGTACACCTAGCGGCCAGCAACTATATGATAAAAAAATTATTTTATGTTTATATCAAATCGATAATTGACAAATATTTTTTGAAAGCTGGCGAAAAAAATAGAGTGTGCGTGCTATGCTCTCGCTCTTTTAATATTAACACTCGTGTGACCACGATATAAATTGTGTCGCCCATGAATCTCTATCGAATTTTTTTGAAGGCATAACATACATTTTTAGCATTTATTATAACCAAATAAATATAGACATAAATTACTTTTTTTTTGTTTTTATTTGTTTGACTTCATACAAAATTTAAGAAAGTAAAAAAGAATTTTGAATTTTGTATTGTAAATTAAAGATATGATGATCTTACGACCTAAAACATGTCATGTGAAAAGTTAAAATTAAAAATTATCAAAAAAGGAAAGATGCATGAAAAGTAGGAGAAACAAATTGAAACAGAGAAAGTATTATATTCTGACAACTAAAATTGAAGCAAAATAATATTTTTGTTAGGAAAAGAGACATTTTTTACTTAAAAAGTAACAATCGATGATTTTCTGAGCCAAACTATTAACGACCTTGTCATTTTTTGGTCAAAATATTTAATCAATTTCGCATAGTTTAACCGTTATTAATACGACCACCACACTACACCCCCTCCCCAACAAAATGTTGATGGCAAAATGACAATACTTGTTATTCATTTCATCTCAGTGAAGTTAATATACAAGGAAAATTTCAAATAGTTTGGCCACTAAAGACTTGTGAACTTCTTGGAGGAAAAGCAAGAAACCAAAACTTATGAAAAACAGAAATCCTAGCTCTGGGGAACTAGTTTCTTTTCAAGAATCATATCATCTGTAGAGAAATCAGCTGCTTTCCTGAATGTTCCTCGTCCGAAATCTAGGTTGTAAGAGTCTGTAAGACCTTCCACCAGATCAAAATCCGGCTTCCATCCTAGCAGAGCCTTTGACTTTTCGATTGATGTAAAGAAATGCTGTAGAATTTCGATGTTAACACCAATGAAAAGACATAGATAAACTAATGTTTGACCAGAATCCGACATTAAACAGACTACTAACAACTTCAACCAAGGAAATAAACCTTCTTGTAGTATTTCGTTTGGACTACGATTGATTGTACTAAAATGTGTGTTTTATTCAAGCACACAAACTCATGTAGAATACTGATGTGTGTTTTAGGAAGAGACTAAGATAAGATGCGGTGAACATGTTGTGAACCTTTACTGATGATTCACATTTAGTTTGGTCACATCATTTTGATTCTTTGATAAAGAATGTCTCAAATTTCAATATGAATGGTAAAAAACTGAAATCAACACACTAATGTTTACCTGGTCACGGAATGGGAATGCTTTCTTCTTGCCAAAATCGAACTCCTTAGGGTTGTAATGAACAAGCTCGGGTTCAGGGAAACCACCAGCCTGGATTAGGAATATTGACAGTCAATTGTACATCATTCAAAGCTTTTTTAGAAGCAATATAAGCTAACATTGACCAAAAAAATTACCTTGGCGCAAGCCTTTGCTAATCCATCAAATGTGACATATTTCTCTCCGGATATGTTAAATACTTGATTGCTTGCTTTCTCATTTCCAAGAACCTGAACAAAAGCCTTTGCAAGATCCTGCCAATATCAACCAAAAGCAAAAATATTATCACGTAGACGCAGGGCTGTGATTCTTATTTTAGACGATTCCTAAGCTCATTATGGTATAATGCTGTCGAATTCAAGTATTGCCTGAAAGTGGACCAAGAGGACGTTGCTCCTACTTGAAAAGACATATTTCCTGGTCTTTACTAAATGGAGGCCACTTGCGAAGATTGAATACCTAGAGGACCTAAGCACACATGTCTCCGTTGAACTTCTAGGGTGATAGCATTGCTTGAAGCTTACACTAGAAAGATGTGAACTACTCTTTTAATATGTGCTGACTAACCTTCACATGTCCAAGTTGAGTTATTTGCATCCCTGAGTTAGGAATTGGAATTGGGCGACCAGCTTTCAATCGGTGGAAGAACCACTCTTCAACAGGATTGTAGTTAAGTGGCCCATAAATATAAACAGGCCTTAGAGAAGTCCAATTAACATCTCGTGATACTAACAAACTCTCTGTCTCAAGCTTTCCTTTATGCCTGCTCTTCGGGTCACCTGCATCAACCTGTTGACATTGGGCAAGATGTCTTTGTTAGCCTTGGAGAAAACAACTACATAAAGAATAAGGGACAAGATAAGACCAAAATTTAGAAGAAAGGCTGAAGCAAGGTGTAAATAGGACCGAGCAGATAAGCTGCTATTTGTTACACCTCAGAGATAAACAAATTATGAAGTCTAATCTCCCTGCCAGCAGACAAGGTTCAATAATAAGAATTTTGTAAGTGCCTCCAGTCTAACATTATTTTTAAGAACTTGGAACTGAAATATTGACAATAATCTCCTGTGTAAAACTCCTCCTTGGTTGAGCAAAAAAGTTGTTTTTAAGTGTCTACTAACCAAAATGACAGCCATGTGTACAGTCGATTCTTATTAACTACCTAGTATCACAAGTAGACTGAAAATAAGCTCAAAAAATAATCATATGCTACTAAACTGACCTCAAAATGTGGTAAATAATCAGTTTTAAGGTATACACCAGCTGAAGAGCAGTATATGTACCTGAGATTCATAGGAAAGTTAAAATGATCAGATAAAAAGGAATACCACAATCCGGCCATTCAAATAACGTTTACCTAGTAAAGAGTGGCTAAGCCATATGAATGCGATCAATTCATGACCAAATATTGTAAAATAGTTCAAGCTAATGGTATAGTAGTAATGATTCCTGGTACAGAATCATAGCAGAAATCCATCCTCAAGGCAATCGTTCATGGTATGTATTACGAGGATTCACAGCTTACTGTTCTAGATTAGGTAATGCATCCAATATTGGCTCCACTTCAGTTGCTTCACGTCCTGAATAACAAAAGAACAGTTCATGAACAAGAGACCAAAAAGGAGGAAAAAATAGAAACATACTTCTACCAGAAAAAATTGTTTGTAACGACAAGAAAACGGGGAATACATTGTGATATAGAATAAAACACCATTAGTACCATTTATGTCATATACAACATCATAGCCCTCTGCAGAAAGACTACTCTTCACAAAATCGAAATCCATTCTGTCACCCTTCAAGTGCAATAACTGCAGTTGGAACAAAAAATCTCATTACTTAGTGTAACTTAAATCATGTAATCGCAAAGCTTTAAATAAAGCTCATTTAATATCCAACATACCTTGGAGGAGAAATCAGCATAATCCTGGTCTGATTCACCTGGTAATTGTTGAGATATTGGAGCTTTTCCTCTTGTGAATAGAGTAACCTGCATTTGTGAATCATCATAAGATCGTGAATTTTCAAGGGAACTGCAAACATCAAAGGCTATAATCTTCGCTCCAAAGGTTAAAATCTTCGCCTGGTAACAATTTGGATGACAGCGTAGAAGTCGAAAAAAATTATTTGAACTTTAAAGAGAGCTTAGGCCAGGGTGATTACCTGGTGGCCTTCTTTCACAAGAAGTCTGGATAGAAATACACCAATGAATCGCGTGCCTCCCATTATAAGGATTTTCTTTTCACTCGAGGCTGTAACTTGCAATGCTCCTTTTGACAGGCATGGTTTCCTCTTATACTATAACCATCATATAAAAGTAAACCAGAAAAACCTATCATATCAACTCATTATGCAGTAAAGCAAAAGCAGCAGCTTCTTGATACATATAGAATATGAATAAGCATTAATTCTCAGCATTCTAAACAATTAATACTCACTCTTCTTGTCTTGCATAAGCCAAAAATTACCATAAAAAGAGAAAGATAACATTATCACACTAGCACCCAAGGGTGTGGCCTAGAGGTCAATAAACTGGATTGAGAACCATGAAGTCTCAAGTTCAAATACACTAAAAGTGATTTCTTCCTATTTATCCAAGACTTGTTAGACAGAGTTATCCTACATGTAGTGGTGGAATGTAGTAGCTACCCCGTACCGACTAATTAATCGCAAAAACTGGTCAGGATACCACGTTATAAAATTAAAAAAACATTACCACACAATAGACACATATTATAGCCTAATGTCTAGTAAAGATTACATTTTTATAATCTTCTTGAAACCATAACAGATAAAGGTGGGATTTTTATGCAAATTATGAAATACTAGCTAAACCCCAAGTCAGTATTCAAACAGAGTGACAAAAAAATTCTACCCAAACCCACAAAAAGCCCTACATTTCCTTTCTGGTAAAGTGGGTACCTGAAATGAGGAGATCAATCTGGCACCATTGAAGTCAGAATGGGAAGAAGGGAGAACAGAGAAAGAAGGCTGTTTGGGTTGAATAGCAACCAAACTAGCCATATTGTTGCTGATTTGTTGCCTTTTCCTTCCTCAGTGAGAAGAAGAAATTGGGGCAGAGAATAAAGAAGAAGAAGAAGGGCTATGATGATTTTCTTGTTGTCCATTTGTTCTTCTTCTTCTAGTGATTATGATTTGTTCTGGCTTCCTCTCATTCTTACAATTGAGATAAGACAGAGACCCCACTTAGAATCCCTCCACAATTTTCAGTTAGGTATCCACACTTGCCTCAGCCTTTAGTTCAAACAAAACCATAGCCTCTCAATCTACCCATTCTTGATTGCCGCATAATGACAATGTATAATGCACTTTTTAGTTTTTGGTCTCTACTGTAAGGGGTAGTTTTGAGGATAAGCAAAATTAGTTTCCTTTATCCGTCTCTTTTTATAAATAGTTGATCCATAATATTTGTCATTTCATAAAATTAATACATAAATTAACATATTGTTCCTTTTTTACCCTTGTAAGTTATTAGCATTGAAAACATACATTTGACCAACTTAGAAAAGTTAAGTAAATGATTCATGTTCATTGGTTAAATTAATTCATATTCATTGATTGAAAACTTGAGTTCCAAAAAAATTAAATAAGGGTAGAAGGGTAAAGTTACATCATTTCTTAATGCAAGTGCAAAGTAAAAATGTGACATATAAAATGGAACGAAGGGAGTATTATCTCAGCATATTAGGATGGGATGGTTGGAGCATGTGACGAGGAGGTACATAAATGTGTTATTTCGAAAGTATGATTAGATATGACATAAATTCAGCTTTTGAGAATATAATCCTAGATAAAAAAAGTATGTTGGTGAAAATTAGGATACTAGGTTAATAAGTAATTGAGCATGATTGCACGTTAGGAAGGGGATAATCCCACATGCTCTTGTTTTTATTAGTATTAGTATTTAGTAATTGTGTAGTTTTTTTTTCTTTAATGTTTTGTTTTTGCTATCCCTTGTTCCATTTGCTCCCCTTTTCGAATGACTTTGCTTTTTGAGCTGATAGTCTATAATCTCTACCCTCACAAAAAAATAGGGCTAAAATTTACTTACACTTTAATCCTTTCTAGACCACTGATGAGATTACAATTAGTTTCAATTAGTTTGTAATTAGTTTAATTCATCACATTTAGCTTTAGAGTTCATAGAATTAGTTGAGTTCACAAAATCAGTTGGTTAAGTTTGTTATTGTGTCAGATCAAGTTGGTTAGTTGAACAATGTGTGTATATATACACAATACCCTGTATTGTTTATTTTCAGTTTTGATTCTCAATAATATCTTTCCATTTTCTCTCTCTCTGAATATTCTCTCGTGAGCTTCAAACCTCCATCAATGGAGGAAGCCTGATGTTTACCAGCCTATGCTGTTGATTTTGTCATGGTATCAGAGCACAGGGGATGATTCCTACTTTCCGCATCCACATTGTTTCGTGAGTATTGCGTATCCTTCGATTCTCAGTTCGATTTCACGACTATGATTTAGGGATTTTGTGATTTTTTGTTCCCCTGCTATTTGTTCTTCTTTCTCTTCTCGGATTGTTTCCAATTACTCTCCAATCTTCATCCATGGGAGATGCACCTGCTGTTCCTGCTCAATTGGATTTCGGTAGTCCACTCTACTTGCATCCTTCTGAGAATGCAGGTTCAACATTGTTACCAGCTGTTTTTGACGGAACTGGGTACAGATCTTGGAGACGAGCTGTTCTCAGGGCCCTATCTGTTAAAAGTAAGACTGGTTTCATCACTGGCAAAGTTGTTAAGCCGGCTTCTACAGATCCTTCTTTCATGCAGTGGGAGAGGTGTGATGATATGGTGACTTCATGGATCCTTAATTCCCTATCACCTGATCTGCGCGACAGTTTACAGTATGTTAACAATGCCAAGGAACTCTGGGATGAACTGGAAGATAGATATGACCAGACTAATGGTTGTAAACTCTATCAGTTGCAAAAGGAGATCAATGATCTTGTACAAGGGACTTTGGATGTCACTGGTTATTACACGAAGATGAAGAAATTATGGGAAGAAATGAGCACTCTTGATGTTCACTCTCAATGTAGCTGTGTGTGTGTTTGTGGTGGTAAAGCCAAAATGCACCAAGCTGAACAGGATAGGAGACTGGTGCATTTTTTTATGGGCTTGAATGAAATGTACACTGTTGTGAGAGGAAGCATTCTCATGATGCCTACATTGCCTAGCATGGCACAAGCTTTTGCCATATTATCACAAGAGGAAAGACAAAGGGAAGTCAGGCCTCACAATCACACTGTTTTGGAATCCACTTCATTGAATGCCTCTGTTTCATCTAATGTTGCTGCAGGATCCAAAGGTTTTAGGACCAGCTACACCTCCTCAAAAGGAGGTGCTAGCAGCTGCAATCCCAACACCAACACTGTTTTCAGAGGCAACTCCAGCACTAGTAACAAATCAAATTTATTTTGTGACTTTTGCAAACGTACTGGACATACCAAGGATAGGTGTTACAAACTTCATGGTTACCCATCCAATTCTAGACCTTCCAAAGGAAGAAGCTCAGGGTCTGCAGCAAATGTGTACAGTTCTGAGGAAGACATGAACCGAAATGAGGTACCTGATGAGTCAATGAAGCAAATGCCAGTGAATCTGTCCAAAGGTCAATATGAGCAGCTACTCAACCTCCTAGGATCTCTGCAGGCTGGAAATGGGATTGATGGCTCAGGAGATATGCTTAGTGGAGCAGTGAACCTAGCAGGTATATTGGCTTGTTATTCTTCAATTACTGAGATAGGTAATTTGCCATGTAAATGTGCTAGATTAGCTGCTAATTCTTGGATCATAGATTCAGGAGCATCACATCACATGACTTACACCAAAAATGCCCTCACTAACCTCAGGACACTACCTTATCCCTCCTTGATCACCTTACCAAATGGATACAAGGTCAAAGTAACTGAAATTGGTGATGTTTGTTTGAGTTCAACTTTAACTCTGTACAAAGTTTTATTCATACCTAGTTTCAAATTCAACTTAATTTCAGTTCATTGTTTGGCACTCCAGCTCAAAGGAACAGTCAGTTTTGACAGCTTTTCTTGTCTATTGCAGGGCCCTTCTCTGAAGAGCCCTCTGGCATTTGGTAGAGCTAGGAATGGACTGTACTTTTTCTGTCCAAAATGCCACAGCTGTGGACCAACTTCTGGTGGTTTATCTCATGTCATTTGTTGTTCTACTGATTGTTTTTCCAATTACCAGCATGTTCCTTCTTCAGTTCAAAATAAGCAAGTCTTAACTGGGACTGAATGTCAAACTTCAGCACCATCCAATGTAAAATGTTCTCATGTTTCCAATAAAGAAGTTTGTACTGTTGGTTTTCCTTCAAGGTCTGTTAATAGTTTTCCTTCTTTTGCTATTAATTCCATTCATACTCATGCTCAAGGTAGTGAATTCTTGTGGCATACTAGACTAGGACATGTGCCTTTTGTAAAGATGAGAGGTATCTCTACCATACCAATACATTTTTCAAACAAACAGCCTTTTACTTGTGCCATATGCCCTATGGCTAGACAAACCAGAATGCCCTTCCCTGACAGCACTACCACGACCACCAAGGTATTTGAACTACTTCACATTGACCTATGGGGACCATATCATGTGCCCACTCATGATGGTTATCATTACTTCCTCACTATGGTAGATGATCATAGCAGGTCTACTTGGACACAATTACTTAGGTGTAAAAGCAATGCATTACAAACTGTAAAAGCTTTTGTAACTCTTATAGAAACTCAATTCCAAACTAAACTTAAAGCCATCAGATCTGATAATGGCTTGGAGTTCACAAATGCAGAAGCAACTTGTTTTTTCCAAGAAAAAGGCATCATACACCAAAAATCCTGCCCTTATACACCTCAACAGAATGGTGTAGTAGAAAGGAAACATAAATATCTTCTTGAAACAGCAAGGGCACTCCTGTTCCAATCAAAATTACCTATAAGATATTGGGGAGAATGTGTCCTCACTGCTACATATCTCATCAATAGACTGCCCACAAAGTTGTTACATAACAAATCCCCATATGAGTTACTCTATCAAAAAAGACCAACCTATTCCCACCTTAGAAGCTTTGGATGCCTTTGTTTTCCAACCACCTTGAAAAGCCACAAGGATAAATTTGAACCAAGAACCACACCACACATTTTTGTTGGATATCCTTACAATACAAAAGGTTACAAGGTCCTAGACTTGGCTACCAAAAGAATTCATGTATCTAGGGATGTTCTTTTTCATGAAACTATTTTTCCTTTTGTTACTGCTCCTGTCAATTCAAGTTTTAATTCTGTCATAAATTCACTTGTCCATCATTCTGATAAATTGCCCAGTGTACCTGGTACAAATAATACTTTTGTTCATGATGAAGTGTTGAATTCTCATGCATCACTAAGAGTTACTCATGATCATGTGTCCACTAATAATAATGATACTGAAACTACACTGAATCCATGTACACAGCCTGAAATTGCTCCCATACTCTCACATAGTGTTGCTCCACAAGAACCTAGAAGGACAACCAGGTCCATTCACACCCCCACCTACCTAAAAGAATACAACTACACATTGCCTAGACTGCATCCTTCCACTTCTAACACTGATACCTCTGCTCCACTACATTCCCTCACCTCATTTATGTCTAATCATGACTATGTCTGTTTAACCTCCCTATGTCCCAAGAGTCAGCAGCTAGTTCATACCATTTCACATGACAGTGAACCTTCCTCTTATGAAGAAGCAATCCTAAACCCTGCATGGCAAATGGCAATGACACAAGAATTTGATGCTTTGTATGCAAATGACACATGGGAACTGGTCCCTTTGCCTAAAGGCAAGCATGCCATTGGGTGCAGATGGGTGTATAAAATTAAATACAAGGCAGATGGAAGTATAGAGAGATTCAAGGCAAGATTGGTAGTGAAAGGGTACACACAGCAGGCTGGCATAGACTACAATGAGACCTTTTCACCTGTAGTGAAAATGACTACTGTAAGGACTCTTATTTCCTTAGCTGTTAAGAAAGGTTGGGACTTGTATCAGTTAGATGTTAATAATGCCTTCCTTCATGGTGACTTGAATGAGGAGGTCTTTATGACATTGCCACAAGGACTCGCAATAGATAGTAAAGACATGGTTTGCAGATTGAAGAAGTCATTGTATGGGTTGAAACAAGCTAGCAGGCAGTGGTATGACAAATTAGCTAGCAGCCTCTGCTCAAAGGGGTACACTCATTCAAACAGTGACTATTCACTGTTTTATAAGAAGAAAGGGTGCTCACTAGTATTTGTTGCTGTATATGTTGACGATATCATCTTGACTGGGACTGACTTTGAGGAAATTGCCTCTTTGAAGGCTTTCTTGCATGATCAGTTTAGAATAAAGGACTTGGGGAAACTACATTATTTTCTGGGATTGGAAATACTATATAGACCTGATGGTGTCCTCATTTCACAAAGAAAGTTTACTCTTGACCTCCTGAAGGAGTTCGATTTACTTGACTGCAAGACCACTACTTCACCACTTGATCCTGTTGAAAAACTAAAAGCCACAGAAGGCACGTTATTATTGGATCCTACTCACTATCGAAAGTTGGTCGGCAAGCTCAATTTTCTCTCCAACACAAGAATGGATATAGCATATAGTGTCCAGCACCTCAGCCAGTTCATGCAGTCACCCAGAGAACCTCATTTGAAGGCTGCTTACCATGTCCTAAGATATCTCAAACAAGATCCTACTTTAGGAGTTTTTGTTTCCACTAAACTTGACCTCACTGTCAATGCTTTTTGTGATTCCGATTGGGCTACTTGTCCTGATTCAAGGAAGTCAGTTAGTGGTTACCTGGTCCTCATGGGTGATAGTCCCATTAGTTGGAAGTCCAAGAAACAAGCCACAGTCTCTTTATCCTCTGCAGAAGCTGAGTACAGAGCTGTGAGACAAGTAGTGGGTGAATTGGTATGGCTTGAAAGGTTGCTTGATGAGATGACAGTGCAATGTTCCTTACCTATACCTGTTTTCTGTGATAGTCAGGCAGCAGTCCACATAGCTAAGAACCCAGTTTTTCATGAGAGAACTAAGCACATAGAGGTCGATTGTCACTTTGTCAGAACCAAGCTCCAACAAGGCCTGATCACACTTCGACACATTCCTACAGGCTCTCAATTGGCAGATGTTTTCACCAAAGCCTTAACTGGTGTTAAGCATGCTACACTTTTGGGCAAGTTGTCTGTGTTTAGCTCACCTCCAACTTGAGGGGGGGGTGATGAGATTACAATTAGTTTCAATTAGTTTGTAATTAGTTTAATTCATCACATTTAGCTTTAGAGTTCATAGAATTAGTTGAGTTCACAAAATCAGTTGGTTAAGTTTGTTATTGTGTCAGATCAAGTTGGTTAGTTGAACAATGTGTATATATATACACAATACCCTGTATTGTTTATTTTCAGTTTTGATTCTCAATAATATCTTTCCATTTTCTCTCTCTCTGAATATTCTCTCGTGAGCTTCAAACCTCCATCAATGGAGGAAGCCTGATGTTTACCAGCCTATGCTGTTGATTTTGTCAAATAGTTTGGCATTTTTTATTATTGATATATTATTATTGGAATTGAGAAAATATGAATAAAAAATTGCTATATTAATGTTTCAATTTCATTACTGTTGGGAAAAAGCTGTATTGGTGCTCATGGTCATGGCTAATCATTGGATAATGGTTATGGTGGATTTTATTGGGTGGGAGTAATACGTGTAGAGTGAAACATTAGAGATATGTTATTTCTGTAATTGTTGTCGTAGTGCCCCACTGGTTTTCTATTCAGTTAGGCTCAACATCAATTAATTTCTTTATATTATCACATTATAATTCAAGTTTTCTATATTGAGATAGATAATTAAACATTAGGTATATTGTATTATATGAATACTATTAAATTATGATATTGGAGGAATTCAGACTTAACCCTAGGCTTGAAATTTAGGAAATATAAGATTTGGTATATTAGTTGACATCAAGATTTACGAATTTGATTATAAATTTGAAGTGAGTTTTTAAGTCTACAATAGACATATAGTGGCAATTGTACTGTCTACAGACTCGTTTACTTTTTTCTACCATCATTGTCTCTAACTCTCTACTAAACGTACAAGTCTTTAAATACCAGTAGCTCCCCTCCTCCAATACAACACGTGCCTCACGGTGTTTTAAATTATTGTCAGTGATGGAAATATCTTGATTTTTATAGCCTTTGCAGAGCTATTAGTAGCTTTTCTCTGAAAAATTCCAACCATCCCAAAAGAAAATTAACTACCTAATTCTTAATAATCTTATACTATATGATTATAGGATCAAAACTACCTAAATTTTCCTAAGAAAATATCTTACTTTAATTTGTAGAACAGCTAGCAACAACTCAAAGAAGAAAAAGTTAGTAGAAGGTGAGAGCTTCACCTAAGTTCTAAGGCTCGTAAGATTTAGTGCGATGACATGAAAACCGTTTATTGAAATATTTACGATATTTTATGTGAATAATTTGTGTTTTTGATATCATTAATTAAAATGATTTAGAATATCAATGGAATCTGTGGATGAATCCATAGAAAATAAAAGCCAAAGTCTATTCAAAATCAGAGACGAATTGTCAAAACTATCTGAGCAAGCAAGGATGTTGATATATATATTCTAAACACTTAAACTGATTTTCTACTTAGTAAAAATGTTCTGATTTACTTACTAAAAGACCTAAGCTGATTTTCTAGGTAATAAAAATATTTTTATTTAGTTATCAAAACACCTAAGATGGTTTTCTACACAATAAAAATATTTTGATCTAGTGACTAACGTTTTCTACCAAACAAAGTATACAATTTTCTGGAAAAAATTTATGGTGGGAGAGGCACAAGTATGACTTGGTATGTGAGAGATTATTTTTAAATAAACAAATGTATAAGTCCCACCTTTCTATTCAATATTGTTGTTTCTCTCTCCTGTCTTATTTAATTTTATGAATAAAAAATTATGTGGGTCCTATTCTTTTATTTTACATTGTTATTTCTCTTTCCCATACATTTTACTCCACATCCGTTTACTTGTCTATTTCTTTTCATTTCCCCCTTTTTTTAAAAGTTCTTCTTTAATGGTCAAACACATATGCAGACCCTTAAATTTTGTTCTTAAATTTTATTTTGACACTTCAACTCAATCTTGTTTCATTTTAACCCTTCAACTCTAATTTATATGTTTCATTTTGGCACTTCTAAGTGATGTGGCAAAGTGTGTGCATCACACATTCTCTAAGAGAGTGAAAGACAAAAAAAATGTATTTTTTAAAAAAATAATAAAAGATTACCCTTCAACTCTATTTCTTTTATGTACCATTTAACACAAAATACTAATTTTATGATTTCTTTATTTCTATATATGTTATTCAACTGCAATTTTGCATTATAAAAATTGACGATCATCCGTTAATTATTGTCAAAAATTAAAACTGACGGATTATCATTTCTTTTTAATAAAAAAAGTAACAATTTCTTTTTAAGAGTTTTTCTATATTTTTGTGTGAAAAATAACTGACGAAAGTGCGTCGATTTTCTTTCTTAAAAAAATCAATGACAACCTAACGAAGTCTATCGATTTTCAACATTTTTTTGTAGTGTTATTAATTAGCAATGAACATGAGTTTTTTTTTACTCGTATTTACTTGAATGAAAAATTAGAAAGCTGATATTTGAGTTAGTCCAAGTAGACTAGATATGAAAAAAAATATATGTGATGTTATTTAAATTAACTAATTGTTTTTTTAAAAAAAATCAACACACTTTTGCCGATTATTTTTTCACACAATAATGTACAGAAACTCTAAATTTTTTTTTTTTAAAAAACGATGTTCATCCATTTTTTTTAACACAATAATGGCATGTGAAGTACACACATTCCACTTTGTTGATTCTTTGGAAAGAAGTGCCAAAATGGAACATAAAAATTGGAGTTGAAGGGTTAAAATGGAACAAGGTTGAGTTGGAGTGCCAAAATGAAATTTAGGAACAAGTTTAAGGGTCTGCATATGTGTTTGGTCTTCTTTAATTCTTCTTTCCTATAATATTTCAGATCAATTTTCACTTATTAATTTTATTTATTCAATTTTTTTATATCATTCGTATATTTATCTTTTTTCATATTTGATAATTAACAAGTATATCATTTTTTAATTTTTTAAATTACATAAAAATATGAGAAGAAAAAATGGTGGAGAAAATTTAAAAATGAAGAATAAAACCTTTGTCTACAAAATAAAAGTCTAGATAGTAATTCGACTAAACTATTAATATCCCTCATTTGGCACATGTATATAAGCATGATTGATCAATTCTTTACTTTATCAAATTGAATTATTTCATCAATTTTTATATTAATAAACTGTACCAAATTAATAAAAATAGTTTTTTCAATTATCTTTATTTTTTTTAGCTTGATTTGAACATTATACAATAAAATGAATTTTATTTTTATGAAATAAAATTATTAAAATGAATTTTATTTTGTACAATTATTATTTATTTAATATAACTCATTGTAAACAGTTATATAAAAAACTATCAACCATAATGCCCACAAATAGGAAAAATATATTATATATATTTTTTCTCGTGTTCTCGAATATATATTTTTTTAAAATAATCAACGTGATAATTATCAAATGGAGAACATATATAAATATATAAATGATATAAGAAAAATTGGATAAATAATATTCACCATTGAAAAAATTGATTAAAAAATTACACAAAGAATTAGAAAAATAAAAAGGTGAAAGGAAAGAAATGGCAAAAGGAGGGGTGAGAAGTAAAGGTAGGAGAAAAAACATGGGTCCAATCACTCTACCATTGTTAATTATCAAATATAAAAAAGACCAATATATCGAATGATATAAAAAAATTGAATAAATAAAATTAATAAGTAAAAATTGATCTGAAATATTATAGGAAAGAAGAATTAAAGAACTTTTTTTAAAAAGGGGAAAAGAAAAGAAATGGACAAGTAAACGGATGTGGAGTAAAATGTAGGGATAAGGGTCTCAAAAATATCTCAATTTTGGCTGAAATTGCTGTTACAATACCAGACTTTATGGAGGACCTATTACCCCCTGAACTATTTAATAGTGTATTTTTTACCCCCTGAACTATTTAATAGTGTATTTTAAAGGTATATATGTGCTCACGTGGACACATTATTATTTATAATTTTGCATTATTTTTTATGTTCACGTGGGCAAATATATATATTTAAAATACGGTATTAAATAGTCTAGAGAGATAATAGGTCCTCATGAAAGTTTAGTATCATAACAACAAATTCGATCAAAATTGGATATTTTTCAAACCCTATCTCTAAAATATATGGGAAAGAGAAATAGCAATGTAAAATAAAAGAATAGGACCCACATAATTTTCTATTCATAAAATTAAATAAGATAGGAGAGAGAAACAATAATATTGAATAGAAAGGTGGGACCTACACATTTTTTTATTCAAAAATAATCCCTCACATACCAAGTCATACTTGTGCCTCTCCCACCATAAATTTTTTCAATTTTCTGAGATATTTTAAGAAGATCAGGGGACCTTGATTGCTATAGGTACCAACTTCCAATTAAATTCTACTTATTACATAGGTCCCTCTTGTCAAATTTTAAAACCTACTAGTTTTAGTAGATACTAAATACTTTTTGTGATTCTTTTTAATTATCATGTATATTAAAAATACTTATTTTAATATAATTGTCAATTTAAACAATCAAGAGAGAATTTATAATAGTTTTCCAACTTTACAATTAAAATTTATTATTTTAGAATTAAGAGGCACATATAAAGATAAATATTAAAGAATTAATAAAGGATATATTAGTCAAACAATACTTGTTATTAATTTTTTCTTATATGACAACAAAGAAGATTTTTCTCCCGGCACTTGTTAGCTATATATTCAAGTGCACACAATAGTCCATTGTAGAATAATGGAGATTTCTTTTTCTTTAGTATTTATAGCGTTAGCATGGCTACTAGCATTAGCTATTATTTGTAAAGTTATGAACCATATTGTATGCCCCAAAAGAAATGTACCACCAGGTCCAAGGCCATGGCCAGTTATTGGAAATTTGAACCTTATTGGTTCACTCCCACATGAGTCTTTGCACAATCTTTCACAAAAATATGGAGATTTAATGCTACTAAAGTTCGGTTCCAAGCCTGTTCTGATAGCATCATCTCCAGAAATGGCTAAAGAGATTCTCAAAACACATGATGCTATCTTTTCTTCTCGTCCTGCATTGACTGCTGGTAAGTATATTAGCTTTAACCACTCAGACGTGTCATGGGCACCTTATGGTGCACATTGGCGTCAAGCTAGAAAGATCTACCAAACCGAGATATTTAGTCCTAAAAGGCTTGAATCGTTTAAGTACATTCGTGTTGAGGAAAGGAGAAATCTCATTTCTCGTCTTCATGTTCTATCAGGAAAGCAAATTTTTCTCCGACATCATTTGACAGAATTTACCCTTAGTACTATAAGTAGGATGGTTATGAGTGGCACGTACCATAGGGATGAATCAATTGAAAATTTGCAAGGTATGTTAGATGAATGGTTTATCCTTGGTGGGGTGATTAATATTGGGGATTGGATACCTTGGCTTAATTGGCTTGACTTGCAAGGGTACATAAAAAGAATGAAGGCTTTGGATAAAAAGTTGAGAGAATTTTTTAAGTATGTACTTGAAGATCATCACAAGGCTAAAGGAAAGGAGGATTGGGTTCCAAAGGACATGGTTGATGTCTTGTTGCAACTAGTAGATGACCCTAATCTTGAAGTTAAGATTACCACCGACAACCTAATGGGATTAATCCTTGTAAGTTTTCCCTTTTTTTGTTTTCTTTTACATTAATGAAAAGGGTAAAAATTGTTCTCAATTAATAGTTTGGTCTAAAAACATGTCTCTATTGTTACTTAATGAGTCAAAAAATCTCCCTTTTCTAGATAAATATTATTTCTTTTCTTTTATAAACTCATTCTAATATTACTAATAATAATTTTGTTTATTATCATACTTCAATTCAAAAAAGATTTATAAATACAACTATTTTCTATTTTTTAGAACTTTCTTTTTACGCTTATCGAAATGAAACTAATGATATGGTTACTATGATCTTATATATATGTCATATATTATTCGTTAAAAAGGTACATGTAGTTATTCTATTTTTATTGATAATATGAGATTATGAAAGAAAAATTGATTTATTCCTACTTATTTACTAAGTGATTTTAAAAGAAAAAAAAACAAGAATATCATCTTTCAAAAGTAACTAGTTTTTTGACACGTGATTACCAATTTCAAAAATATATGTTATAGTAAATATAGTATTGCTTATTTAAGCGAAGATTTGAATAATAAGCTTAGCAAAAAATAATATTGCAGATTTTTTTGTGAATGTTCAATGTGAATTGTCATATATATGTCTTTTTCACACAAACCTATGAAGATGGTCACTGAAATTTTTTATTAGGTAAATGCAATAATGTATATATTTATTTCAATTTGATGAGGTTCAATCATGTAATTAGTTTTATCTCACTAATATTATCCTATATACATTAATTGTTTTGTATTTTTCTTGTCATCTAACAGATGTGCTATACATGTGTATATCACGTTAAATTGTTTATATGTCAAATGAACATGTGAAGAGAACAACTGTATTTTATATATTTACATATTTGTTGTGAATTTTTTTTTGGAAAAAAAAAAGAACTTGGAACATTTTAAAATAATATATTTTGAAGTTAGAAGATCTTGTTAACTTGATAATACATTTGTGATGTATATAATACTTTAATTTAAATACAAATACCTACCCAAATATAAATATATATATTTTCATTAATTAAAATATTTATCTCATAAAATTAGCTATTAAATAAATAATAAAAATTAAACTAATACAAACTTCAACTGGCGTTATTACAAGTCATATGAGCTTTTCTTCGTCTAAAAAACTTAAATATTAAGAAATAGTAAATAAGTAAAACAAAAGGGCAATGTTTATATAGTAATAACTATTTTGAAGCAAACTTCCTGAGAGTCTAAATCACATAAGTAACATTGATAAATAAATTCATTCTTTTGTCTTGAGCATCAAAAATAAATCGTGACAATTCTCTAAATTTTGGAAAAAGATATTCAGAAGTATATATCTATATCACAAGAGAAATTGTTAACAAAAACAATTTTTTTTTGACTACATCATGTTAACTTCGTATATTGGAACATTACATATATACTAATGTATATATCAAGCAAATAAATAGTTGTTATATCATCAAAATTATTTTCCTCAAGTACTCGAGGTTATAGAATATACCCTCTTAGGATAGAATGACTTACTTCATTAGAATAGTGGTACATCATATTCCACTACACTTCGAACTCACTCAACGACAATAAATCACAGAAAAAAAATTAAAAATGCAAGAAGAAGAAGAGTAGAAGATTAAAAAAAAATTGTGGTTGAAAAATGAGAGGAAGCCGCTCTATTTATATATTCAACAAAGGGTAGTATGAAAAAATATTTTTTATGTCTTATCTGAAAAGTTATGACCTTTCCGAGAAGTCAGAACTCTTTGAAAAAGTCACAACTTATTGAAAAAGTCACAACTCTTTGGAAAAGTCACAACTTATTTGAAAAAGTCACAACTCTTTGGAAAAGTCACAACTCATCGAAAAATCACAACCCTTTGAAAGTCACAACTCATTGAAAAAATCACAACCCTTTGAAAAAAGTCACAACTTATCGGAAAAGTCACAACTCATCAAAAAAGTCACAATCTAAGTTAGGGATATTATAATAATTTAACATTCAAGTTATGAGTTCATGCTTTTAAGGTAATATAGATATAGATAGATATTGTTATTAGGAATAAAATGTGTTTAAGAAGAAAAGAAATAGTAATATATTTATTAGGAAAATGCTATTTTTGACACATTAATTTAATAGGAGCATTTTTAAACCAAATTCTTGATAGCATGATCGCACTTTTCGATCAAACTATTAACTAAAGATATTTTTGATCAGTTTCACAAAATTGAGGGACATTTTAAATCCTTTTTTTATAATTAATAGTCTTCGTGGTGCAAAAATTAATTAATTAATTTAGATTATTCAATAAAGGGGTTGACCAATTTTTAGTAGTTGTATTGTACCCACTATTTAGTAATTTCCATTTTAAAAGAAGCTAAAACTGCGTATTTATAGGTGGATCGAGTTTTATTTTGTCAATTTCAGCATATGAACTCTTTAATGAAAACTTGAATGAATTTTTATTTAGTAGATCTAATTCCTTGTTAAAATTGTGCAGGATTTGTTGGCCGGTGGAACGGATACATCAGCAACAACAGTTGAATGGGCATTTCAAGAACTTGTGAGGAACCCGAATATGATAGAGAAGGCAAATGAAGAACTTGATAGAACAATAGGTAAAGGAAGATGGGTAGAAGAAGAGGACTTATCCCAACTACCTTACATAGAAGCTATAATCAAAGAGACATTTAGACTGCATCCGTTAACTCCATTAATCCCTCCGCATTACTCCATAGAAGAATGCAATGTTGCTGGTTATGACATACCAAAAGGGACAATGGTATTTGTAAACATATGGTCCTTAGCAAGAAATCCTAATTATTGGGATAGGCCAGAAGAGTTTATTCCCGAAAGATTCTTAGAAAATGACATTAACATAAAGGGAAACAACTTCACAATGTTACCATTTGGTTCTGGAAGAAGGAGGTGCCCTGGGTATAGCTTCGGGATCAAGCTTGTGGGGACAACGTTGGCTAACTTGTTGCATGGATTCAATTGGAGATTAACAGGTGACATAAATCCAGAAGAAATAAGCATGAAAGAGATTTATGGATTGACTACACACCCAGAAAAACCGATATCTATGATCATGGAACCAAGACTTCCTCTCCATCTTTATTAGTACGACTTTCTTGGATCCTATCAACTAGAATTTACGTTGGTTACTTTCACTTCTTATTGTAAAATTTATGTATAAATAAATGAATTTGTTTCATTCTATTGATTGCATCCATGAAGCCCTTTCCTTCATGGAGTTCCTAAATTCTCCAATTTATAAAGTTACAAATCCCCAATTGAGTTAGGATTTTCCTCTATGTCATGGGTTCTTATAAATGTATATTTATTTGATTGATTTATGAACTTTTATGCATGAATGAATATAATCTCATGATTTTAAGATGAATCCCCATGAACCCATGCTTAACCCGCTTCTAATCAAGTTCTTTTTCAAGATTCTTCAAGAACCTTGTTCTTCCAGGTATGTAAGACTATCATAGTGCTGGACTAGTTCGTCCTCACGCCCCACATCTACTTTCAGATCAGTAAAATAGTAATCTAGGATTCTTTCCCTAGATTTGAGTATTCTTGAGATAAGTTGATTTTGAGTTCTTGAGTTCCAGATTCTTTTTGAAATTCTATTCCTTATTATTGAATTGCTATATATTATGCATTTAAGATTCTTGAGTTGATGCGTTCATTTCTATATTTCAGCATGAAACCTATGAGTTGAGTATTCTTGAGATGAGTAGTGTTGTTGAGTTCTGAGTTATGAGTTTCCGTATTGCTATTAAGATCCCTGAGTTGAGTCGTTCATGTCCACAATTTCACATGAACCGTATGAGTTGAGTTATAAATCCTGAGAAGCTTTTTAAAGCCAACAATTGAGTTTTAAACTGAGTTTTTGAGGAAGTAAAGATGAGTTTTGAAAAAAGAGTTTTCTAAAACATGATTAGTATGACAATCGAGTATGTCATCAATGTTTAAGCAGTATGGTATCTAGATATGCCATCAATGTTTATGAGGGATGTCGGGACAAGACCCCCGATCATCCTAACAAAACTGAATTAATGGAAATAAATAAGGGATCCTATGAAAGCAAAGAGGCTCACCAAACAACTTTGGAACTGCACATGGTATCAACGAAATGCCTATTGATGACCCTGATCTCTTGTATCTGCATCATTTCATGATGCAGGCCAAATGACAATAGTACATTGAATGTACGAGCATGTAAGGGGAATATTGAACATAACATAAAAGCTTGAACTTGGAAAGAAGGAAACATACTCACCTCAACTCATGGATACTCAACTCAATACAGTATAAAAACAACAATAAAGATGCAGTTTATATAAAACATTTAAAACAATATATAACAACTCAATGTACTTAAAAATACAATAATAACTCTTATTTGTATGTAAAGATACACAATAACTCAAATTTGGAGATTCTCTAATCGACAACCATCACTATGAGTTATGTGATGATACAACGTCTCACCCACGCTGCCAGAACTATCCTATACCTTGCCGGAGTTTAAGACATCCTCAATTAAGTGGATCCAATAAGCTATGCTTAAAAAGCAATAAGGAATCATCTAAAAAGTATGACTCTTTCTACCCACGTTAGCTGCATAGTTTATGAGGACTTTGAGTTGTTTGAATTTGTCCCTATACAGGTGCTCAATACTACTCCCAATAATATACTTCAACTCATATGTTTAGAAACATTTCCTCATCCTCAAACTTAGAGATTATTACTCAAAATATTCTCTAAAAAGAGATTATACTCTAAACTCCTCATGAACTCATTTGGAAATCAATATTTCCTCTTAAATTAAATGTAAAAACATTTACTCTTGGGAATACTTAGATCCCACATATTCATTGAAAAATGAAACTCAACTCTCCCCACCTCAAACTCAAGTATTCAAGTCATTAAAACAAGTTTTAAAAGATTGTAAAAGACTTCTCAAAATAACTCGAAATAAGTCTCAAGACTTTAATCTTATGTAACATCCCGCCTTAGGAGGAGCTAAATTTAGAAAGCGCTAAGTTGGAAGTAGCTAAATTGAGAATTTTGCAAGTTCTGCTTAAGTTGTGAGTTTTGGGTCAATTTCAAACGACCATAACTTTCAGTACATGATGATTTAGTTTGCCTATAAGATATCAAACGAAAGGTCTTGGAATCCTCTTTCCAACGCCACCTAGTTTGCTGAATTTTGATTTTGGATGAGGGAGATATGCCCGATTGAAGTCAACTTGTCCAGTTAAGGAAAGTTACCCGAATTAGTGAGGGGGTATTTTGGTCTTCCTTACTCCATCAGCTTAAAACGCTTTAGTAATATTTTGGGGTCAAATCCAATTAGGGTCTGTTTACAATCCTGAATTACGCTTAGGGTTTTAGAAAAGAGTTCAAGAAGAGAAAAAGGGGATAAAAGGAAGGACGCACAAGATCTCTTGCGGATCGAGGATTTGTTTCGCCAAATCGAGGTATGTAAGTTTTCATAGTGTTGGGTTCGTTCACCCACACGCCAATCATGAGTTTCTCTTGCGAATCTATCCATAAATATTGAGAAATTTAATGTTCTTGATGAGTGTTCTTGAAGTATTGCTTTCGTTCTTGAATTAGGATGGGTTCGATGAGTTCTTGAGATAATTGTATTGAGTTTGAGAGTTGTTTTTGAGTAGATTCTCGTGTACTCGTAATGGGTAATTGAATCTAAGGGAAATTTAAGGAAAACAATTGATTGTAGACGAATTAGGGTCATAATATGAGAAGAAAAAATTGTCGGAACATTCTGGGGGCGGGCTGGGGCGGCGCGCTAGCAGTGCGCTAGATTTAACTCTCTGAAGTTCAGGGGCTGGCACCCCGCGCCAGCAGTGCGCCAGGGTCGCCTGCCCCCAACCCTTTATCTGTCGTATGCTCCGTCTAAGTCGTTGTAAAGTGTACCTGTAACACCCCGTAGTCTAGTAGACTAACTAGGGCCAAGGACAAGGGGCAAGGGACAAGAGGTCAAGAGCCAAGGGAAAGGGGCCAAGGCTGCCCAACATTCCCAAGGCACTGCCGACCTTCCCTAAAACTCACCCATTCAAGTCATTATTTCCAAAACCCAAAAGATTTCCCCAAAATTCTCCCTCTCAAATATTTCTCTCTCTGGAAACTAGAAGAAAAGAAGAAGAAGAAGAAGAAGAAGAAGAAGAAGAAGAAGAAGAGGGAGAGGAAGAGGAAGAGGAAGAGGAGAAGAAGAAGAAGTAAGTTCAAGCTAGGATCAAGGTCAACACTCAATTCCTCCATTGAAGCTTAGCATTGGGCTTTGTTGTTAAGGTATGGTAGTTTTTCATCCATGGATAGCTTTCATCCATGGAGTCCTATCAAAACCTTCAATTTCAAAAGATCAAAATCCCCAAATGTTAGGGTTTAATTCAAAAGTCATGGGTTCCTTTCAAACTTGATTTAAATGATTGAATTGAGTTATATTAAGCATGAATTGATGATTTCCTATGTTTTTTTTTATGATGTATCCCCAATAACCCATGTAATTCACATATTTCTCAAAGTTGATATGATGTGGGTCTTTGTTAATGAAAGAAGGATTTTATGAATTAATGCATAAGGTGATTGAATCACTTGTATTATAATGATATCCATGTCTAATGCTTAAATTCTAGATGTGTTGATTGAAAGTAAGTTTTGAACCTCAAGGAGGTAAAGTATGAGATTATGCATGTTCTATGAAAATTATACAATTGTCTTAATGATGCTTTAAGAGAATAGTATCAATGGTTAGGATGTTGTTGTTGTGTTTTTGAAAGGTTATTCTCATATACGCACCTATGCATGAATGTGAAAGGTTTCCTTACTTAATGAAGACTCTAAGGTTGAAAGACTTTTCTCATCTAATTGAATCAAAGGCTCAAGAGCCTTCATAAATAGATCATGGATGGTGATATTTGCTCACGCATGGTCTAAAGAGTTTAATTAATGATCTACCTTGAATCGGTAGGCCAAGGACACCCTTTCATAAGTAACTAAAAAGAGCTATTCTAATGATTTAACTTGAATCGATAGGCCAAGGGTACCCTTTCATGAGTAATGAAGTTAATAAGGAATTAATTACTCTGTGGGAATTTAATGCTTAGCACCGAGTGGATATTGTATGAGATGGAAGCTCTCTCATAGTAAGGTCGGGTTTCTAGAAGTAAACTCTTGAGATGGAAGCTCTCCTGTAGTAAGGCCGGGTTTCTAGAAGCAATCTCTTGAGATAGAAGCTCTCCCTTAGTAAGGTTGGGTTTCTTGTAACAATCTTCTTATCCCATAAACTACGTGCCCTCGTAGGATATTTAGCTAGTAGATCTACCTAAGCTAAAATTACCGGTTCTACCTTAGGCAAGTAGACCAACCCTTTTCGGTGTGGGAGTCACCGGATTCCATGTTAAAGCTCACATGGTCTTATGTCGGTTAAGTCTTATTTCCCACAATAACAAGAAGATTTAATAATGAACTTAGACATGCTTGAAGAAGTATCTCATAGTGTTCAAAGATTCTAAAGATGATGCTAACTTGCATTGAAGATGATGTTTTGACTTATGTTTTCCAATCATCTCTATAATGATGTTTAAACTTGGTAAATTGCATGCTTTGAAATGAAATGTCCCTTTCAGCATGTTTCAAGTGTTTTTATGCATGTCAATCATACCTAGTACATTTTTGTACTAACACCTACTTTTGCATACTTTTGCCTACTTCTGCCTACATTTTTTCCAAGTGTAGGGTCCAGCACTAGAGGTGATCATTTTTGTGGTTAAAGCTTGTATTTTTATTATTCCCGAGCTTGGTGAGTCCTCATGGCTCGAGGACGAACTTCTTATGCTTAGTTTCTTTCATGTACTTTCCCTTTTGGACATGTTGTATGGGCTAGGCCCTATTTCATTCAATATTGTAATAGATGGCTATGATGAGACAAAGTGTCTAGACTTCCACTTTCTTTATGAAAAACTTTTTGAGACGTGAAATGTGTTTTACTCTAATTTGTTCTATTTCTTATGTTATGAGGACTAAGTGGCTTGTATGGAGTCCTTCGGGGTTCTATATTCCTTGTTACATCTAGGGGGTACCCCTGGGTTGTGACAAACTTGGTAATTAGAACACAAGGTTTAGTATGGTCCTAGGATGATGTCTCATAAGCCAGGTCTAGTAGAGTTTTGTTCATGAGTGTGAAGCGCGCCATATTTATGAATGAAAGGCTACAAGATGATTAGGAAACTCCACTTCTTTCATTACTCTAAGTCGTGTCCTAGAGTTCAACTCTATAAGATGTCTCTCCTAATCCTTACCCGTTGGTCTATAGGAAATGACTACTCAAGGAGCCTTCACTAGTGGAATGGAGGGAGAAAATGTTGATCAAGGAGCTTCTCCTCAAGCTCCTCAAGGTCCGGTTGATCCTTTGACCGATAAAGTGACTAATGAGAAGTTTAGGTTTGGTTTTCAAATGTTGACTCAGGCTGGGATAGAAACTCCAGAATTTTATGGGTCAAAGATGGAGGAAGATCCTCAAGAGTTTATAGATGAGATCTCTAAGGTGTTGGACTTTGTGGGAATGACTCCGGTAGAGAAGGCATAATTGGCCGCTCATTAATTGAAAGGTGTTACTCAGATTTGGTTCAACCAATGGAAAGAAGCAAGGCCGGTGGAAGCGGATCCCATAGGGTGAGAAAGGTTAAGAAGGCTTTTCTTTGTAGGTTTTTCCCTCTGGAGATGAGAGAGGCTATGGTACTTGAGTTTATTAACCTTCGGCAAGGTAGTATGAGTGTTAAGGAATATGTTGGGATGTCACTCGGTTGTCGAGATATGCTCCATCTATATTAGCCGACCCTAGGTCGATAATGTGTAAGTTTGTGTCGAGTGTGTCCAACTTGGCAGTAAAAGAATGTCGTACGGCTATGCTTGACCAAGATATGAATATTTCTCGCCTTGTGATTTATGCCCAATGGATTGAAGAAGAGAAACTTGAAGAGAAGTTTAGAGAAACAAAGTGGTATAGAATTGATGATGATAATTCCTCTCAAGGAAGGTCCGATGGACATGGTTATCCTAGATTTCAATAAAGGTTTTCTGGACAAAGTTCATCTAAGGTTTCCCCAAGGTTTAACAAAGAAAGGGTGTCCAACCCTAAGTCTCAAGGAAAGGATAGTAGACCCATATTTCCTACTTATGCTAGGTGTCGAAAGAGGCACGAAGGTGAGTGTCTAGCCAGTATGAATGGTTGTTTTAGTGTGGTAAGAGTGGTCATAAAATGAGGGATTGCTCGGTACTTAAGTCTAAAGAAAGGGAGGGAAACCAAGCTCCTCCTAGTGGCTCGAATTCCAATGCTCCCAAACAAAACCGCTTCTATGCACTCTGGTCTAGAGATGACCAAGAGAGCTCTCCGGATGTAGACACCGGTATGTATAAAGTCTTCAATGGGGTTGTTTATGTTATTAAGTCCCGGTGCTATTTTGTTTTATGACTCCATATGCGGCTCTGAGGGTTGATGTTACCCTGATGTTTTGCTAGAAGCTCCTTATGTATTTACTTTTGTAAGTGACTCTATTGTGGATAAGAGGGTTTATAGAAAGTAACTCGTTCCCTGTCCCATAGAGTTACTCTTGTTGATTTGGTAGAGCTTGACATGTTAGATTTAGATGTTATTTTTTGTATGGATTGGCTACACTATTGTTATGCCTCTATTGATTGTAGAACTCAGATGGTGAGATTTTAGTTCCCAAGTGAGCCTATCCTAGAGTGGAATGGGGGAATTTCTATGTCTAGAGGTTAGTTGTTCCTTATATGAAGGTTAGAAGAATGATGGCTAAAGGTTTCTTGTACCACCTATTTAGGGTGAGGGAATTAGATTTTTGGTATTGACCAACTTCAAGGGGCAAGTTATTTCTCTAAGTTTGATCTTCGTATGGGTTATCAACAATTTATAGTGAGAGGGGATGATATTCTAAAGATGGCTTGTCGAACCCAGCACGTTCATTATGAGTTCTTGGTAATGTCGGCTGGGTTGACTAATGCTCCGACAGCATTTATGTACTTGATGAATAGGGTGTTTAGGAAATACATTGACATGCTCGTAATTGTGTTTATTGATGATATTTTGATCTACTCAAGGAGTGAAAATGAGGATGCGGATCATTTAAGGATTGCGTTGCAAGTTCTTAAGGACCATCAACTTTTCGCAAAGCTTAGAAAGTGTGAATTTTTTATTAAGGTCCGTAGCTTTTCTTGGTCATATTGTGTCAACCAAGGGAATTGAGGTAGATCCAATTAGATGGATGTCGTCAAGAGTTGGCCTAGACCTCTATCTCCTTCAGATATTAGAAGCTTATTGGGTTTGGCCGGTTACTATGAGAGGTTTGTTGAGGGATTGTCTTCCATTGCTTCTCCTTTGACGGTATTGACTCAAAAGAAGGCTAAGTTTGTGTGATCGGAAGCTTGTGAGAAAAGTTTCCAAAAGTTGAAAGATAGACTTACTTCTGCTTCGGTGTTGACCTTACTAGAAGGTACGGATGGTTTTATGGTGTATTGTGATGTCTCTAGAGTTGGGTTGGGATATGTGCTTATACTAAAAGGTAAAGTGATTGCCTATGCTTCAAGGAAACTAAAAGTCCATGAGAAGAATTATCCTACCCATAACCTTGAGTTAGCGGCGGTTGTTTTTGCCTTAAAGATTTGGAGGCACTATTTGAATGGAGTGCATGTAGATGTGTTTACTGATCACAAGAGCTTGCAATACGTTTTTAGTCAAAAGGAATTGAATCTTCGCCAAAAAGGTGGCTAGAATTATTGAAAGATCTAGACATAAGAGTTCTTTATTACCCCGATGGAGGTAATGGGGTAGCGGATGTCTTAGTTGATTGTCTATGGGTAGTTAGCTCATATAAGAGGATTAAAAGAAAGAGTTGGTTTGGGATGTTCATAAGTTGGCCTGATTAGGTGTTCAATTAGTGGATGCCACCAAGGGTGGTGTTATGGTTTACTATGGGTTCGAATCGTCCTTTGTGATGTATGTGAAAGCTAAGAAAAGGCCTGATCTAATTTTGGTTGACTTGAAATAAGTGGTGCTTAAGAAACCCGATGAGTCTTTCTCCCGAGGGGGAGATGGTGTGCTTAGATAGCAAGGATGTTGAGTGTCCCTAATGTTCATGGTTGGGTTTTACTTCAAAATTTCACCTATGAAGGGTGTAACGAGGTTTGCTGAGAAAGGGAAGATTAATCCCCGTTTTGTAGGCCCATATGATATTTTTAGACATGTTGGTAAGGTTGCCTATAAGTTAGATTTTCCCAATAAGTTGGCATTGGTCCATCCAGTTTTCCATGTCTCTATGCTTGAGAAGTGTGTTGGAGATCCGACATCCATGGTTTTCTTAAAAGGGTTGAGAGTTGATGAAAGTTTAGTTAAGAAGTTAAGAAGTAAGGAAGTTGCTTCTGTAAAGGTGTTGTGGAGGAATCGTTTATTTGAGGGTACTACTTGGGAGGCCGAGGCAAATACGATGTCTCGATATCCTCATTTCTTTCCTTCTACTCCTACTCTAGCTTGAGGTAATGAGTTCCTCTTGAGTTGTCCTTGTTTTGGAAGTCATGTGTTTTTATGTGTTTCCATGATTTCCTTATGTGATGCATGTTCATAAAAGCTTGTGTTTAGAAAGAAAATGAGTTTATATGATTGAGTATGAGTTGCCTATTGACTTCATGAGATGAATTAATGAACATGCTTTTGATATGCTTTTTGAGAATAAATTGCTTATAGGCTCCATGAGATTTTGTTGAGCATGCTTTTAGCTTGGAGTAGGTAATTCCTCCTAAGAACATGAGAAATGTTGAAATTTCATGCATAATGGGTAGTTAAATGTAGTTCCTACCTCATTGTGATGCATTGAGTATGGTTGAGTTGGAGTTGATGTTTCCTCCTTGTTTATGTGCATTTGATGATGTTGCATGCATGATGGGCTGCTAGTCTTGAGTGTCTACCTCCGTAAGGTGTCTAGAACGTCATTCGAGGACGAATGTCCCCAAGGGGGAGATATTGTAACACCCCGTAGTCTAGTAGACTAACTAGGGCCAAGGACAAGAGGGAAAAAACCAAGGGAAAGGGGCCAAGGCTGCCCAACTTTCCTAAGGCACTGCCCACCCTCCCACGAGAGCCTTCACGGCTCGTGGTGTCCACCACAAACCGTGGTACCACCCGTGGTGGTGAGGCAGTAGCCTCCTCCAGGCTGCCCAAATTGACCTCCTCCACACGAGCCACTCCACGGCTCGTGGGAGGGGCGTGAGGTTGACTTACTTTTTAGGGGTTAAAGGGAAGGTTGCCTAGATACTAGATCATGACCACGAAAGGCTCGTGGAGCCTCACGTGAAAGGCTTTTCATTAGGGTCAACTTTAAACGATCATATCTCTTAGCTCAAAACAGATTAGGTGGGCCATGACCTATCAAATTAAAGGTCTCTGAGTCGCCACCGAGTTTGCCCGAAATTCTTCAAGACCCGTTTGGCGGGCCGTGGTGATGATGATGACCCGTTTTGGCCTCTACCGTGCCATTTCGGTAGTTTCCAATCTGGGGACTTTTTAGGTCTTTTCCGAATTGTTTTAACTCAAAGCTATGTCGTTTTGCCCATGCCTAGGACCCCTATATAAGTCATTTTAACCCCAAAATTCACCCATTCAAGTCATTATTTCCAAAACCCAAAAGATTTCCCTAAAATTCTTCCTCTCAAATATTTTTCTCTCGAGAAACTAGAAAAAGAAGAAGAAGAAGAAGAAGAAGGAGAAGAAGAAGAAGAAGCAGAAGGAGAAGGAGAAGGAGAAGAAGAAGGAGAAGGAGAAGGAGAAGAAGAAGGAGAAGGTGAAGGAGAAGGTGAAGGAGAATGAGAGGGAGAGGGAGAGGGAGAGGGAGAGGGAGAAGGAGAAGGAGAAGGAGAAGGAGAAGGATAAGGAGAAAAAGAAGGAAGTTACTAGGATCAAGGTAAAGGCTCAATTCCTTCATTGAAGCTTAGCATTGGGCTCTGTTGTTAAGGTATGGTAGTTTTCATCCATGGATAGCTTTCATCCATGAAGTCCTCACAAAACCTTCAATTTAAAAAGATAGAAATCCCCAAATGTTAGGGTTTGATTCAAAGTAATGGGTTCCTTTCAAATTTGATTTAAATGATTGAATTGAGTTATATTAAGCATTAATTGATGATTTCCTATGGTTTTTATGATGTATCCCTAAAAACCCATGTAATTCCCATATTTCTCAAAGTTGATGATATGACGTGGGTCTTTGTTGATGAAAGAAGCATTTTATGAATTAATGCATGAGGTGATTGAATAACTTGAATTATAATGATATTCATGTCTAATGCTTGAATTCTAGATGTGTCGATTGAAAGTAAGTTTTGAACCTCAAGGAGGTAAGTATGAGATTATGCATGTTCTATGAAAATTATACAATTGTCTTAATGATGCTTTGAGAGAGTAGTATCAATGGTTAGGATGTTATTGTTGTGTTGTTGAAAGATTATTCTCGTAGACACACCTATGCATGAATGTGAAAGGTTTCCTCACATAATGAAGACTCTAAGGTTGAAAGGCTTTTCTCATCTAATTGAATCAAACGCTCAAGAGCCTTTATAAATAGATCATGAATGGTGATAGTTGCTCACGCATGGTCTAAAGAGTTTAATTAATGATATACCTTGAATCGGTAGGCCAAGGGCACTCTTTCATGAATAACTAAAAAGGGCTATTCTAATGATCTAACTTGAATCGGAAGGCCAAAGGCACCCTTTCATGCGTAATGAAGTTAATAAGGAATTAATTACTCCGTGGGAATTTAATGCTTAGCACATGGTGGATATTGTATGAGATGGAAGCTCTCCCATAGTAAGGTCGGGTTTCTAAAAGCAATCTCTTGAGATGGAAGCTCTCCGGTAGTAAGGCCGGGTTTCTAGTAACAATCTCCTTATCCCATAAACTACGTGCCCTCATAGGATATTTAGCTAGTGGATCCATCTAAGCTAAAATTACCGGATCTACCTTAGGCAAGTAGACCAACCCTTTTCAGTATGGGAGTCACCGGATTCCATGTTAAAGCTCACTTGGTCTCATGTCGGTTAAGGCTTATTTCCCACAATAACAAGACGATTAATAATGAACTAAGACATGCTTGAAAAAGCATCTCATAGTGTTGAAAGATTCTAAAGATGATGCTAGCTTGCATTGAAGATGATGTTTTGACTTATGTTTTCCAACTATCTCTATAATGATGTTTAAACTTGGTAAATTGCATGCTTTGTAATGAAATGTCCCTTTAACCATGTTTCAAGTGTTTTTTTTTTGCATGACTGTCATACTTAGTGCATTTTTGTACTAACGCCTACATTTGCCTATAGTTTTCCCAAGTGTAGGGTTCGACACTAGAGGTGATCATTCTTGTGGTTAAAGCTTGGATTTTAATTATTCCCAAACTTGGTGAGTCCTCATGGTTCGAGGACGGACTTCTTATGTTTAGTTTCGTTTATGTACTTTCCCTTTTTCTACATGTTGTATGGGCTAGGCCCTGTTTTATTCAATATTGTAATAGATGGTTATGATGAGACAAAATGTCTAGACTTCCGCCTTCTTTTATGAAAAACATTTTGAGACGTGAAATGTGTTTTACTCTAATTTGTTCTATTTCTTATCTTATGAGGACTAAGTGGCTTGTATGGAGTCCTTCGGGGTTCTATACGCCTTGTTACATCTAAAGGGTACCCTGGGTCGTGATGGTACCTTTACTCCATACTGATTCTAACTACTCTAAGCTACATCTTAACATCGAGAAATCATTCATAAGGTGAATCATAACCCTTGAATTCATAATTCAAATTTAAGGTACAGTTAAGAGTCATGTCTTGAGAGTTCTTTCGAGTCATTTTGAGAAGTCCTTTACAATCTTTTAAAACTTGTTTTAAGACTTGAGTACTTGAGTTTGAGGATGAGGAGAGTTTTCATTTTTCAAAATGAATATATGGGAACTAAGTATTCATAAGAGTAAATGTTTTCACATTTAAAATGAGGGGAAACACCATTTTCCAAAGGAGTTCATGAGGAGTTTTGAATACTATCTCTTTTAAGAGAAATCTTTCGAGTAATAATCTCAAAGTTGAGGATGACGAAATGTTTTTAAACATATGAGATAAGTTATATTTTGGGAGTAATATTGAGCATCGATATGAGGACGATTTCAAATAACTCAAAATCCTCATAAACCATGTAGCCAATGTGGGTAGAAAGGGTCATACTTTTTAAATGATTCCTTATTGATTTTTAAGCATAGCTTAGTGGATATACTTAGTGTTCTATACCCCGAAAAGGTATAGGAAAGTTCTGGCAGCGTGGGTGAGACATTGTATCATTACATAACTCATAGTGATGGTTGCCGGTTAGAGAATATGCCAAACAAAGTTATTTTGTATCTTTACATACAAACTGAGTTATTATGGTATTTTTAAATAAATTGAGTTGTTATCTACTGTTTTAAATGCTTTATAAAAACTACACTTTTATCATCGTTTTTTATTACATTGAGTTGAGTATCCATGAGTTGAGTAGAGTGTAGGTAAGCATGTTTCCTTTTTATCAGTTCAAGCTTGTAGGTTATGTACAGTGTTCCTTTTATATGCTCGTACATTCCCATATACTGACGCCATTTGGCTTGCATTTTTCGTGATTTAGATATAGGTAACCAGGATCATCAACTAGTGCTTCTTTGATCCAGTTGAGTTCCAGAGTTGTTTGGTGAGCCTCCTTACTTCCAGAGGATCCCTTATTTATCTTCATCTATTTCAGTTTGTTAGGATGATCGGGGATCTTGTCCCTACATCCCTCATTAGAGGTTTCATAGATAGATAGACAGTAGTAGTTCATTTCAGTTGTTATATTCTAGACATGAGTTATCCTTGAGGCCTATTTGAATGTTTTATTTCCAAAATATTCTTAGATTATATTTTGAGACAGTTAAGTAAAGTTTACTTTTGAGTTCACATGTTGTTGAGTACATCTTCCACTGAGAGTTGAGCTAGGCCAATGGTTCGCTTGGGGCCAACGATGGTTCTCAAATGCTGGCCACGTCTAGGGTGTAGGCTCGGGGCGTGACATCTTAACTCTACCATGAATTTCAATTATGAATTCAAGGTTTATGATTCATGTTATGAAGGGATCTCTCTATGTCACTACAAGAAAAGTGTGAATTCATTACATGGGGATTTTCATGGGGATTAGTATGAAAATCTGTAGGAGACTTATTTTCCTGCAAATTTTCATACTAATCCCCATGTAATACACACTTTTCTTGTAGTGTGTAGATGTAGTTTAGAGTAGTTAGAATCAGAAAGGAGTAAAAGTACACTTTAAAAGAACTCAAATGGAGTAAACGATGGAAAAAGGGTGGGGGCAGGCGACCCTGGCGCACTGCTGGTGTGGGGCGTCAACCCCTAAACTCCAGAGACTGAAATGTGGTGCACTGCTAGCGCGCCACGCCATACCTTCTGGCGCATATGGGGCACGCTTCGCTAGCTCTTCCCCAGGTCAATCCGACGATTTTTTCTTCTCATTTTCTGATCCTAATTTGCCTAGAATCAATTGATTTCCTCAAATTTTCCTTAGATTTAATTACCCTATACAAGTACACGAGAATGTACTCAAAACAACCCTCAAACTCATAACATTTATCTCTAAAACTCATCAAACTCACCATAAACGATTTAAGAATAAAACTTTAAGAAAACTCATCAAGAACTCAATTCATTCAACCTCAAGAAAGAAATTACGGATAAAATCACATGAGTGGTGTGTGGGTGAATTAACCCAACACTATGAGAACTCACATACCTTAATTTGGCGAAATTCCTCGACAAATCTCAAGAATCTTGACGAACACCTTGAACATCTCCTCTTGAACTCTTCTCGAAACCCTAAACGTAATTTAGAGTTGTAAAACTGACCCAAATCAGTTTAGACCCCTAAAATATTACTAAAAACGTTTAAAGTTGATGTGGTAAGGAAAAGAATAAAAGACCCCTCATTAATTTAGGTAACTTTCCTTAACTGGACAGGCTGACTTCAAACGGGGATATCTCCCTCATCCGAAATCAAAATTTAGCAAATTGGGTGGCATTGGAAAGAGGATTTAAAGACCTTTTATTTGATATCTTATGGGTCACCTGACTCATCTTGTACTGAAAGTTATTGTCGTTTGAAGTTGATCCAAAACTCACAACTTAAGCTTAACTTGAACAAATCTCAAATTAGCTCTTTGCAAATTAGTTGTTTCTAAATTTAGCTTCTTCTAATACTGAGGTATTACAATACGTGGCCCATAATGTATCAAATGAAAGATCGTTTAGTCCTCTTTCCAACACTACCGAGTTCGCTAAATTTTGAGTTCAGATGAGGGAGATATGCCCATTTGAGTTCAGCCTGTTCGATTTAGGAAATTCATCCGAATTAAGGAGGGGTATTTTGGTCTTTTCCTTACCCCACTAGAATAACTCATTTTAGTAATATTTTAGGGGTCTAAACTGACTTAGATCAGTTTTCACAACTCTAAAATACGCTTAGGGTTTCATAGAGAAGTTCAAGAAAGTAAAAAGGGAGAAAAGATTCAAGCGTTCAAGATTTTCTTGCAATCGTCGAGGGATTTCTCCAAGGATTTGATCCTAACGAGGTATAACTTTTCATAGTGATGGGTTCGTTCACCCTCATGCCAATCATGAGTTTCTTGAGTTAATTCCATCCATGACAATCCATGTAGTAAAGTTCTTCATGAGTTTCTTGAAGTTTTGTTCCTGAATCGTTAATGATGGGTTTTTAATGAGTGTTTGAGATGAATGTTATGAGTTTGAGGGTTGTTTTGAGTAGATTTTCATGTAATTATGTTGGGTATTTGAATCTAAGAGAGTTTGGAAGAAACCATTCGATTCTAGGTGAATTGGGGGCAAAAATCGAGAAGAAAAATTCATCGGGTTGTTCCGGAAACAAGCTCCCCCCGATACATTAGCATGGCTGGCGTGGGGTGCCAGCAGTGCTCCAGAAACCAGCCCCAGTAAGGGGAGGCCTGGCGCAGCGCGCCACCCCTGCGTTAGGCCACTTTCTTCATTGTTTTTGTTTCGTACTTGTTCCTTTGAGTCGAGCTTTCATTCCTTTCTTAATCCTAGTTATATAAACTACATTTAATCATCACGAGATCCTTCATATCATGAATCTTAATTCTTGAATTCATAATTCAAATTCAAGAAAAGATTAAGAGTCAAGTTTGAGAGTGCCTTTCGAGTATTTTTGAGAAGTCTTTTACAAACTTTTAAAACTCATTTTAAGACTTGAGTAATTTAGTATGAGGATGAGAAGAATTGAGTTTCATTTTTCAAAATGAATATATGGGAACTAAGTATTCCCAAGAGTAAATGTTTTTACATTTAAAGTGAGAGGAAACATTGATTTCCAAATGAGTTCATGAGGAGTTTTGAGTACAATCTCTTTTAAGAGAACCTTTTGAGTAATAATCTCAAAGTTTGAGGACGAGGAAATGTTTTTAAACATATGAGCATGAGTTATATTATTGGGAGTAGTATTGAGCACCGATATGGGGACGAGTTCAAACAATTCAAACTCCTCAAAAACCATGTATTCCAACGTGGGTAGAAAATGTCATACATTTTAGATATTCCTTATTGCTTTTAATCATAACTTAGTAGATTCACTTAGTTGAGGATGTGTTATACTTCGACAAGGTATAGGACAGTTATGGCAGCGTGGGCGAGACGCTGTATCATCACATAGCTCATAGTCATGGTTGTTGGTTAGAGAATCTCCCAAATAAGAGTAAAAGAGTTTATTATCGCATTTTAAAATACATCTGAGTATTATCAACTGTTTTAAAATCTTTATTTATGATGCATCTTTATTTTTGCTTTTATATTGAACTAGGTTGAGTACTTTTGAGTTTGAGTATATTTGAGTATCCTTGAGTTGAGTTGAGTTGAATTGAATTGAGTTTGTTATTCCTTTTTATCAGTTCAAGCTTATATCTGTGCTTAGAGTACCCCTTGCTTGCTCGTACATTCCATGTACTGACGCCATTTGGCCTGGATCTTTCATGATGCAGATACAGGTAACCAGGGTCATCAATAGGCGCTTCGTTGATAAGTTATATATATATATATATATATATATATATATGTGAATAAATTGATATTAAGAGCCACTCAATAATAGTTTTGAATTTCTCAAAACACGTTGAGCATCTTAATATTTTGACGCAAAACCTAGAGATGAGAGACATTGAACTGGTCAAAAGTAAACACCTAAAGGAACAAAAGGATGTGTCAGGATGGATATGATACTTTTATCTACAACCAAAAATTGTGAGTTCGAACCCCAAGGAAGGTAAACCACTCTCTACAAGAATTATTTCCATCCTCAGAATTCGAACTCGTGATCTCTGGTTAAAGATAAAGGAATTACATCCATTTCGTCACAATCATTGGTGTTGTCGTAGACATCATTCTAAATTTTTAAGGGATGTAGTGACAATTTGTTTTCTTTTTTAAATAGGGGGAAAGGGCAAGTGGGAATAGAAGAAAATTACAAGATGAGAAATTAGTTTTTTACTAACAAAATAAAAATTCAGATAATCAACTAATTGAGCTATTAAAATTTTCGAATGTGTTGCTTTCCTTAAAATTTAAAAATGACTAGTCAAATGTGAATTTATGATGTGGAAAATTTATGTGCCATAATAATTAGCTAAGATTTAATTAACAAGCATATATTATTTTATTTATATATTAAATTAAAGTATAATATTTTCCTTTTCGGTTGAGGACTTCAATTTCTAAATATTTCAAAGTCAATTCTTGTTATCGTACTAAAATAGTTCAAGGGTACTAGTATTCTTAGAAAAAAAAATAAGTGATACCTGAAATTGTTCAGAATATCGTATCTAAAATGTCTTTTTGAAAATTCGGAACTACTTCTTGTGTCACTTTATGTCTTTTCTCGTATAAGAAATGAAACAACAAGTGTCCCATGTTATGGTAACTTATATATAAAAAATTAGTTAGAAAAGTCCGTGTCAGCACATACCTAATATATGTTACATTTTATATTTTAACTAATGTGATACCATAGAATTTTGATAGTCAATCAAATTTTTCTTTGATCATAATCTTTTTATAATTTAAAATTATTTTAAGTTGTTAATTATTGTGATTTGTAGTAATTTTAATGTAATTTATAAATAAATAAATTACTAGAAATGTCTTTACTTCTTATGTCCTAATATATGTGGCACATTTGAAATTTTGATAGTCAGACGGATTTTCTTTGACAATAAATTTATTTATATGTTTTAAAATAATTCTAAGTTGTTAATTAATGTGATTTATGGTACTTCTTACATAATTTTAAAATATATAAATTATTAAAAGTTTTTTTAAAAAATAATTTATTACTTCAATAATCATGTACATATTTTGTGGTAATTTTACTAACATGATTTCATTTGGTATATTTGACCAGATATGTCCATAAATAATAGTATATGAAGATAGTTCACTATAAGATTACATTTGTATTTTTTTCATTTTGAGTTTTGACACTTAAATAGTAACATTTTATTGAGATTGACTACGAGAAACAGATAAAATTAAAACTAAAATGAATTTAGTTGATAATTTATTTTTATTTTTTTATAATTGAGATATATCGTAAAACCTAGAGACTAGAGATATTGAACTGGTAACCAATAAAAATTAAGGATGTGACGGGATGAATGGAATACTTTTATCCATAGCCAAAAATCTTGGATATAAGTCTGATGAAGGTAAACAACTCCCTACAAGAATTATTTTCATCTTTGAGATTTGAACCCAAGACCTCTGGTTAAAGATAAAGACATCATATCCATCTCGTCACAATCCTTGGTGATGACTTAGACAACATTATAAATTTATAAAAGGATGTATTGACAAATTTTTTTAATTGGGGGCATTGCTAACAACAAATAGGGAAGGAGATTACAAGATGAGAAATCAAATTCTCAAAACAAAACAAAAATCAAATAATCAACTAAATGAGCTATCAAAATTTCTCGATAAGAAATCGAACTCTTTTCAAAACGTTATTTTTTCCTTAAAAGAGTTATTAGTCGAATGTGCAGTGATAAGTGCATCAAATTAGATCACTTTTTATAAACCACATTCTTTTTATCTTTTATTCTTGTATAATTTAATATTCAAAATATATTGAAAATACTTTGGTTCTCCTTTTCAATGACCTTACTAATAAATATGAAGATTAAAGTAGTTTAACTCAAAGTTTTAAAATATCAGACAAAGTTTTATTATCATTTAGCTAAAAAACTATAAACTTCGATTCAAATGAAAAAAACTACAATCCTTATATCATGACTATATAAGAAAATATTGGTTTTTTGTAAACTACTAATTGTAACTTTTTTTTTTATATTTATCGTAATTTTTTAGTGGTTATAAAAAACTTATGTTGAAGATTAGAATAAATTATTATATGAGTTATTTATATAAAAAATTAAAAATACGGAAAGATGATTTAATACATTCTTATGTCTCTATATAAGAAAATTATAAATTCTTATATATCAAAAATACTTGAAAATGATCATATCAAATTTTATATTATATACAGTTTTGAAACTTTAGTAGAGGTTGTTCAAATGAATGAGCAAAGTAAATTAAGTTTTTATTTTTCATTAATTATTACATAATATTTAACCCGTTACCTTATTTGTGGTTTTCCATATTTTTGTTTTCCTTTTTCTTTTTTATGATGGTTTCTTATAATTCTTAAACTCTATTTTTTATGAATTGGTTATTTTTGTTTGTCTATTAAAAGATATGTGTGAGCAAATGAATCCTTAAAAGCATAAATTTATAGCTTTCCATCTAAAAAAATCGAAATAATGAATTCCAAATAAATTGTATGCATTTTATTATAAATATTCCAAACAAAGAATTCCTAGCTCAACCTAAGTACTAATAGGTCTGTCACACAAACAAATATTCAGCCAAGCCTCTGCAAAGGTTAATTTGAAATTCAGATCGTGGGCACATATATTGTATTCTCGTTAAATAAACAGTATAGGGTAATATTCTCACGAGGCTATCGTGAACTATTTGCTAAAGCGGTTCTATAATGTCTCATTTCAATTCTTTTGACATCTCATCCACTTCTTCGTTCTATCTTTTTATCCCTTCTACCACGTCTATCCCTAGTTATTTTATTTTTACATCGTTTTTATCATAATTATGTTATTTAATTGTTATATCACTTTAATTTCATTAATACCACTCGATAAGTTACTGCATTTAATTTACTTACTGTTGCATAATTACATCCAACCTACTTTTAAAATTTATTCCATTTTAAAAACTTGGTATTTGGTAATGACTTTTCAACAATACTTCTTGGCTCTTATGAGCTGTGTCTTGAATAAATAAATGAAATCTTTCAATAGATTAAATTTATTTATTTAATTTATTTCTGAAAATGATCAAGCAAGTAGTATTGCCTAATTCTTGATGTGGAAAATCTAAGTGATATAATAATTAGTTAAGATTTAATTAACAAGCAGATATTATTATATATTAATGTCACGATCCAAAACGAGTCATGAGTGGCACCCACACTTAACCTCCTAAGTGGGCAAACCAACAAATTCAACCCCAAACTATATCAATTGTTCAACTTACGGAAACAAACAAAATGGGGAAGCTCAAAACTTATCAAAGTTTCAATAAAAGAAATCTCTAGAGTCTATTACATACTATCCCCAAACCTGAAAGTCATCACATAAGGACATCTATTCTCAAAATACCAAGTCTAAGAGTATTAAAGACACCAAAATAAATTAGTAGGATAGTCTATGTTCGAAATTTAAGAACATCATGCCATGACTGAGAGAATCCAGCACAAGCTAGAAGGAGTAGCTCACCTTGAAATCTGATGAGCTGGAGACTGGCTAGAGTTGAGGGTGATTCAAAGTCGATGGTACACTTGTTGCACTTCTCAAAAGAAAACGAAGAAAATACAAGTAGGGTTCAGTACAGAGGAACATGTACTGAGTATCAAACTCGGTGGCGTTGGAAAGAGGATTCAAATACCTTTAATTTGATAGTTTATGGGTCACGTAATGCTTTATATTCTAAGAGATATGGTCGTTTTAAGTTGACCTAAGTAAAATCTTATGTCAAAACTTAATCGGTAAGCAAACTTTCAACTCAACTTTGTGCTAGGAGTTTCTAATGATCTTAATTGATATTCAAAATCATTCCCACGCTAAAGAATTTACTTTTAATTTAAGAATCACCCGATATGACCCTACAAGTAAATGAAGAATGATTCAAGTCTTAACTTAGAAATTTTTGGGGTGTTACAAAAATCAAAGTGATATAATAATTAGCTAAGATTTAATTAACAAGAAGATATTATTATATATTAAATAAGTATAATATTTTCCTTTTCAGTTGGGCACTTCAAATTCTAGATATTCCAAAATCAATTCTTGTTATCATACACTAAAATAATTCAAGGGTAGTATCGTTGGAGAAAAATAAAAGAAGAACAATAGAAAACATTAAGTTTGAGTGATTCAATCAATTTTTTTATTGTAATAAATTAGAATATAGAAGTCTTCAACATAGACTCAATATATGTTACTTTTTTTTAATTTTTTTTTAACTAATGTGATAGTGATAAAATTTTGGGAGTCAATCAAATTTTTTTACTGTAATCTTTTTTAATTTTAAAAATTTACTGACTCTCAAAACTAAACTGAATATACTGAGTATGAAATATAAGTTTTAAATAAAATATCTGAAACTGAAAGACTCTCCAAAAGTGTCTATCTATGATGCCTCTACTATTAAGAAAGGATGTCGGGACAAGACCCACAACACCTTAAAACTACTAACTGGAAGGTAACTGTGAAGTCCTCTGGAATATAATGAGGCTCACCAAAGTTAACTGGAGTGTAGTGTGATCTCAATGAAGCACCTGTTGATAATCATGAACGCCTATATTTGCATCATAAAAGGATGAGGTCGAATGACATCAGTACATGGAATGTACGAGTATGTAATATGGTTGATTAAACAAATAACCGAATTGAATGACTGAAACTAACTCAAATAAATCAATACATGAACATGAAGTGAAAATCATTTAAGCTTTACAATAAAATATACAATGAAAGCAACATGAAAATAATATACTTTACTTCTGGGGAGTTTCCCTAACCAAAAATCATTACCATGAGCTTGACAATGATACAACGTCCTACCACACGTTGCAAGGGCCCATCCTATACCTTGTCGGGGGTATAGGATGATATTGTGACTATGGATCCAACAATATGCCTTCTCAGAGGCGGTGAGGAGTCATATGAAGAATCAATGCTATCATATCCTACGCTGACTACGTAGTTTTATGGAACTTCTGAGTTATAAAAGACTGTAATCCAACTTGGTGCTCAATACTACTCCTAAAATAATTAATATAACTTTGTGCTCAATTCACCCATTACAAAGAATGAACTTCTTACATTACTTGAAATACTTTTCAAAACATGAGACGTGTTTACCTTCTTCAAAACATGCACTTATGAACTTATCTTTCAAGTCCAATAATTAACATAGGTACATATGTTTATGAATATATATTTATGAATAAAATAACATTAGAAACTCTTAAGTCTTTATGAAATAGAACCTTTAAACTTTTCTCAAGACTCCGATTGAAACACAATGATTGGCTTTCAAAGACTCTCAAGACTTATAACTCAATTCGTAGGGTTCATGCGAAATTATGGACATGAATGACTCAACTTGAGGACCTCAATAACCATATAGAAACTCATAAATACGACTCTTTCTCAAAACTCATCTTTACTTCCTCAAAAAACTCAGTTTAAAACTCAAGTGTTGGCTTTAAAAAGCTTCTCAAAATTTATAACTCAATTCATAGGGTTCATGCGGTATTGAGGACATGAACGACTCAACTCAAGAATGTTAATGCATAATATATAAAAATTCAATAACTAGGAGTAGAATTTCAAAAAGAAATAGGAACTCGAGAACTCAAAATTAACTCATCTCAAGAATACTCAAATCTAGGGGTAGAATCCTAGATTACTCTTTTACTGATTCAAAAGTAGATGTAGGGCATGAGGATGAACTAGTTCAACACTATGATAACATTACATACCTGAAAGAACAAGGTTCTTGAAGAATAATGTCACAACCCAAGCCTAAATCCTGGACGTGGCCGACACTCGAGAACCATTGTTGGTCCCCAAGAGAACCCTCATCCTGGATGGCTACAAGCGGAAGACTAACTCAAGCATACAAAAGCTTAAAACTGAATTAAATTTTATTGAACTCAAATACACAACCTTTTTAAAAGTCTATGCAATACTCAAAATAAAAGTAAATACAAAAACTCCTCAACTTTGTCTATCTATGAAGCCTCTACTATTATAGAAGGATTCGGGATAAGACCTACGACATCTCAAAACTACTAACTGTAAGATAAAGGTGAAGTCCTTCGGAATATAAGATGACTCAACAAAGCAGACTAGAACATCATATAACCTCAATGAAACGAATGTTGATGATCCTGAATACCTCTATCTACATCATGAAACGATGCAGGCCAAATGACTCAGTACATGAAATGTACGAGCATGTAAGGGGAATTCTAAAGTATAAACATAAGCTTGAACTGATGGAAAATAAACATACTTACCTCTTCTAAATTCACTCAACTCAACTCAATGAAACATAGTTCAACTCAACTCAGAGAAAAGAGGGTTCATTTCAATAGTGATCTACTCAACTCGGTGAAGCATAGTTCAACTCAACTTAGAGAAAATAGTGCTCAACTCAATAATAAGATACTCAACTCACTGAAACATAGTTCAACTCAACTCAGAGCAATGGGTGAACTTATTCTACTTAATACTTACCTCTTCTCGACTCACTCAACTTTTAAATCCGCTTTCATCATTAATTACTCTATATTTCAAAGACACATAAACATGAAAATAGTTGAAAATTCTACTTAATACCAACAGTCCAACACTGGTTAAAGTTAACCCCAAGTCCCTAACCTTTGTAGGTGAACTTATTATTAAAAGAATAATTTAAATAAATGATCCTCAACCAAAAGAATATCTCATATATATATATATATATATATATATATATATATATATTATTTTTTCATCAATTTCATTCTCTTTTTCCTTGCTATGTTTAGTTATATTTATCTCCACGAAAATGGCTATGGCCCAAAACAAATCATCAATAGTTTCCATAAATGTAGGAGTTGTGTTGGATATGGATGAATGGTTTGGAAAAATGGGTTTGAGTTGTATAACTATGGCTTTATCAGACTTTTATAGCTTTGATGGCTTTAATTATAAGACTAAGTTGGTTCTCAATACTCGTGACTCGAAGAGAATGTTGTTGGTGCAGGTGCTGCAGGTACGTACGTATATATGTATTGACAATATAAAGAGTTTTTTCGTTACATTACAGTAAATTGTGACTCTATTTTTCATATTATCATTTATATAGAAAGTTATCTGTTATTGTCGATCAATTTAACCTAATAGTAATAAAATTCACCATGGTGAACTAAAGATAAACTCATATATCAATTATGACTTTATCAATATCCATGACCCTAAATCTCTCCTTTTCTTTTGGAAATACTGTAAATGTAAAAAACAATGAGTTACATCAATATTTGAAAATGTGTATATATATATATATATATAAATGTCTAAAAATGGAATAACATAAACTTGGTTGTGTATATATATGTTTGCATACCTGTGTAAAGCCATGATAATATCAAGATTGTTCATGTCAAGGAAAAACTAGAAATTTTGATAAGAGTGTTTCAGAATTTTGTATATATTATAAAAGTTGTTTTTGACTTGTATATACATTATAATTTCTCTATCTGTGATATCATTTTTCGATAAATAATATTTGAGGGACTACCCTTAAATCAATTTAGCTACACTATTGATGTCAATAGATAAGGTCATTGTAACACCCCAGAAATTTTTTTAGCTAAGACTTGAGCCGTTCTTCGTTATGAGTAAGATTTTACCAAGAAATTTAAATCTTTTTAAGTGTTAAGGTCACTAGATGTAGCACCTTGAGTTCTAAAAAGAACTAAAGAGAATTCATTCAAGTCATCTGTAAGTTCTTTTAAGTTTTTGGGTCAACTTCAAACGATTATAACTTTTAGCACATGATGAGTTAGGAAACCCATAAGATATCAAATTAAAGATATCTGAGTCCTCTTTCAAACGCCGCTGAGTTTGCTAATCCGAGTTTAGATGAGGGAGATATGCCTGTTTGAGTTCAGCCTGTCCAGTTAAGGAAATTTACCCGAATTAATGAGGGGTATTTTGGTATTTTCCTTACCCCACTAGCCTAGCCTGTCTTTGTTATCCTTTTAGGGGTCTAAACTGATTGGAATCAGTTTTAGTTATTCCTAAACGTGCTTAGTGTTTTTGACAGGAGTTCAAGAGGAGAAAAAAGGAGAAAAGCTTCAAGCGTTCAAGATTCTTGCGATTTTCGAGGGATTTCGCCAAGGATTTGATCCTTAAGAGGTATATAAGCTTCCATAGTGTTGGGTTCGTTCACTCACACGTCAATCATGTGATTTTAATTCGAAATTTCATTCTTGGGGTCAAATAATTGAGTTCTTGATGAGTTTCTTGAAATTTTGTTTCATAAATCTTTAATGATGAGGTTTGATGAATTCTTAAGATGAATGCTAGGAGTTTGAGGGTTTTTAAGAGTGAATTTTCATTTACTAAGGTTGGGTATTCGAATCTAGCAGAGTTTGGAAGAAAAACATTTGATTCTAGGTGAATTAGGGCAAAAAATCAAAGAAGAAAATTCGTCGGAAATTTCTAGTTAGGGGCTGGCGCGCCGCGTCCTTTTTCCATCTTTCATCCTATCTGAGTTCTTCTAAAGTGTACCTTCACACCCTTCCTGATTTAACTATTCTAAATCACATTTAATCATCACGAGATCCTTCAGATCATGAATCATAACTCATGAATTCATAATTCAAATTCAAGAAAGACTTAAGAGTAGAGTTCAAGAAAGTCTTTGAGTTAAATTGTAAATCCCTTGAGATCAACTATCGATTTGAGCTAAGTTTTGAGGAAGTAAGTATGAGAATGAGAAGAGTCGTACACATGAGTTCCATATTGTTATTTACACCCTTTAGTCGAGTCGTTCATACCCACAAATTCCGCATGAACTCCATAAATTGAGTACCTTTGAGAGGAGTAGTATCTTCGAGTTCTAAGTTCTTGAGCATTGAGTTCCTAATCCTTTTGAGATTATATTCTTAACTATGGGACTACTACATGTTACCCATGAAGGTCTTGAGTTGAGTTGTTCATGCCCATAATTCCACATGAACCTTATTAGTTGAGCATTTTTTAGATGAGTAGTATCATTGAATTCTGGAGTTGTTGAGTTTCGAGTATTGAGTTCTATATATGGTTATTGAAAACATTGAATTGAGTCGTTCACGTCCATAATTCAGCATCAACCCTATTTTGAGAAGTCTTTTACAATTATTTACAATTTGTTTTAAGACTTGAGTAAATGAGGATGAGGAGAGTTGAGTTTCATTTTTCAAAATGAATATATGGTAACTAAGCATTCCCAAGAGTAAATGTTTTTACATTTAAGATGAGAAGAAACTTCAATTTCCAAATGAGTTTATGAATAGTTTTGAGAACTATCTCTTTTAAGAGAACCTTTTGAGTAATAATCTCAAAGTTTGAGGATGAAGAAATGTTTTCTTAAACATATGAGCATGAGTTATATTATTGGGAGTAGTATTGAACATCGATATGGAGACGAGTTCAGACAACTCAAACTCCTCATACACCATGTATGGCAAGTGTAACAACTCGCTATTTGAAAGAGCTAAAAATACAAAGAACTAAATTGGAAATAAGAAAATTTGAAATTTTGCAAGTTATGCATAAGTTATGAGTTTAAGTTATACTTCAAACTACCGTAACTTTCAGTACAGGAAGAGTTAGGTGGCCCATAAGATATCAAATGAGAGGTCTTAGAATCTTCAACGCCACCAAATTTTCAAATTTTCGAGCTCGTATGAGGGAGATATGCCCGTTTGAAGTCGGGTTGTCCAGTTAAGGAAAGTTACCTGAAAATATGAGGTGTATTTTGGTCTTTTTCTTACCTTATCAGATTTAATTCATTTTTCGTAAATAATTAGGGGGTCTAAATTGATTTGGTTCAGCTTACACAATCCTAATTTACGCTAGGGTTTTAGAAAAGAGTTCAAGAAGAGAAAAGAGGAGAAAAGTCAAGGCGTTCGTCAAGTTCTTGAGGTTTCGTTGAGGGTTTGATCCCTAAGAGGTATGTGAGTTCTCATAGTGTTGGTTCGTTCACCCACAAGCCAATCATGTTATTTTCAGCGAAGTTTCATTCTTAAAGTTGAAAAATTTGAGTTCTTGATTAGTGGTCTACAATATCGTTTTCATTCTTGAATTAGGATGGGTTTGACGAGTTCTTGAGATAATCGTATTGAGTTTAAGAGTTATTTTTTAGTAGATTCTTGTGTACATGTATTGGGTAATTGAATCTAAGAAGAAATTGAGAAAAAGAATCGATTTTAGTGGAATTAAGATAAAAAACCGAGTTGAAAAATTCATCGGATTGAAATAGGGGAGGGTTGGCGCGGCGCTCTGCGCCAACAGTGCGCCAAAATAGGGTCTCTCAAGTTCAGGGGCTGGCACCCCATGCCAACAGTGCGCCAGGGTCACCTCCCCCCACCTTTTTTCCGTCGTTTAGCTCGTCTGAGTCCTTCTAAAGTGTACCTTTACTTCTTATTGATTCTAACTAATCTAAACTACTTCTAAACATATAGAAATCATTCATAAACATGAATCATAACCTTGAATCCATAAATTCAAATTCAAGGTAGAGCTAAGAGTCAAGTCTTGAGAGTTCTTCGAGTCATTTTAAGAAGTCTTTTACAATCTTTTAAACTTGTTTTAAGACTTGAGAATTTGAGTTTGAGGAAGAGAGAAGTTGAGTCATTTTATTTAAAATTATATATGAGAACTAAGTATTCCCAAGAGTAAATGTTTTCACATTTAAGAAGAGAGGAAACACCGATTTCCAAAAGAGTTTTCATGAGCAGTTCTGAGTACCATCTCTTTTAAGAGAAAGATTTTTGAGTAATAATCTCAAACCACAGAAAGAGTTATGTTTTTAAAATATATGAGCTAGTATATTTTGGGAGTAGTATTGAGCATCGATATAAGGGAGAGTTCATACAACTCACAGTCCCCATAAACTATGTAGCCAACGTGGGTAGAAAGAGTCATACTTTTTAGATGATTCTTTAATGCCTTTTAGAATAGACTAGTGGATCCACTTAGTAGTAGGTTCTATACACTGGAAAAGTATAAGACAATTCTAGCAGGTAGGCTAGACGTTGTATTATCACATAACTCATAGTGAGGGTTGTCGGTTTGAGAATATCCCACAAAGTTATTTTGTATCTTTATATATACTGTAGGCACGTAATTTTTGATCGAACTTAAGTTTTACACCATTTTTAGAGCTCAAATATTTTATAAAAATCTAAATTAAATATTTTGACTTTTATCTTATTTTATTAACTTTATTTTAAAAGATTTGAAAACAACAAAAATAGAATCACGTTTTTAGTTTTATTTTTCAATTATTTAAAAAGAAATAAGAACAATACACACACACACGCAGCCATAAAGAAAGAGGAAAAGATTAGAAAAAAACACAGAACACAGAGACAGACGAGGAGAGAAAAAGAAAGCAATCAAAAATCTACGAGAGAAAAAGAAAGCAATCAAAAATCTACACAACACACACACGCTACACACATAAAAAGTTACGAGAAAAAGAATAGGAAGAACGACTCCATTTTATTTTACTTTGCTTTTAAAAATTAACCAATACATTCACATATTTTCTTGTTTTATCATTACTACTTTCATTTAAACACAATACATTTACCATCACAAACAACCTACAAAAAATTTGTGGTGTTCTAATCGAGCTTTGGTCAAGATTTTGCGGTATTTAACTTTACCCTATCTTTTTAATTTATTTATGGAATTTGATGTAATTTTATGACAAGTTTTCTTATATTTTGTTCATTCATGAATTTGATTGAAATGATTAATTTGTTAGTTGTTATATCTCTATTTCATGAATGAAGGTAGCTTTAATCGATGATTATTCATTTTATTTTATTTATTTCTATTCGCTAGTTTTGACCTCTTAAAAATGAACGGGTCATGACGTCGTTCTTGTCTTGATTTAGATAATAGTGATAAAGTAGGTATAGTTAGGCTAAATAAATAAGTAATTTTTATAAAACAAAAATGAGATTTATTTTTAGCAATTCGGTATTATTTTGTTGGATTAGAAAGTGTACATTTAATTTTGACATCAAATTTAAGAAATTGTAAAAAATAAAAACATATTTAATGATCAAAAATTTTATTCTAGAAGTTTAGTATTTTACTTTTTTTTTTTTTAGGAACAAATATTTTCTTTTAATGTTAGATCGAACACTTAAACAAATTAAAAAATATTTGTTTCAATTAAGAATGTGGTTACACATCTTTTTTTGAGACATTAAAATAAACTCAAGGATGTGGTGACGCACCTTGTCCACTAATATAATTAGTTTTTTTATTAATTTAATATAGTGACTTATAAAAAATAAGGTTATTAAGTGTGATACAAAGAATACACTTATGTCTCTAAATGTCAAGACCAAGAATGCAGTTATGCATCTAGGTAGAGACCAAATAAAAGTTCAACAAAAAATATAAATGCAAACAAATAATGGCATGTAATAATGTTTCCAAAAATAATTTAAGACAAGTATAAGTCAATAAAAGCGACCGTGCTAGAACCACGAGATTCGAGGGATGCCTAATACCTTCCCCTTGGTCAACATAATTACTTACCTGAATTTCTAGTTCGCAGACCAAAAAAAGAGTCATTTTCTTTTGATTAGGGATTAAACAAAAAGGTGACTTGGTACACTATAACTCAATTTCAAGTGGCGACTCTGAAAAAAAAAATCTTTAATCAATAACGTCACTTAAATTGAAAAAACCCTTCCACGGTGCGGGAAAAAAGGGTGTGACATCTCTGGCGACTCCGCTGGGGAATAACCAGAATTCGAGCTTTATTATATTGACTTTTACTTGATCTTATTGTTATTTTTTGGATATATTGTGTATGATGGCCTAATTGTTGCTCATTTGTTGCTTTGATAGTATTGAATTGTATTAAATTGTCTTCATTCGCACAACTATTTTAAGTCTTTAAATACACTTAACACACGTTCACAGGAATGCAGTTATGCATCCTACTTTCCATTGAGATAAAGCTAGAGTGTCTTGACACCTAGTGAAGGATATTTAGTCACATATGTTAGGCGGGGTTGAACCAACAATTAAGTCGGAATAGCACTGATACCGATAAGTTACCTCTCTCTGGCTCGAGTTGTCCACTCGGTTAAGCCAGTCTAGACACTAATCTCTTTAGGTTTGAGCTTATTAAACCGGAAATATAGACATGGTTATCTCTAGTAGGCTCCGATTATTTGCATCATTTGCATTTGACTTGGTGGGATTCAACATAGGGGTCGGATCCATCTAGGACATGTACCCCTATCGTATTTAACCATCTAGATCATTTTATGTGCTACATAAAAATGCATTTATTTAGAAAGTCTTTGCAAGTTGATCCATTTTAGTGTGATTAATGGAATAAGAGAAAATGTCATCTTTTCATTTTTACAAAATAAAAAAAGGGAGAAAACATAAAAAGAAATTCTTTTATAAGTTATTATACCCTTTTTAAAAATGAATTGAATTTTTTTTCACTACTTCACAAAAATTACAAAAATAAATAAATAAATTATTTAAGTTTCTTTTGTACAGTTGATAATAGAAATTCAAAATAGTTTCCTTTCATAATACTTTGGAAAGTTCAATTTCAACGAACTACGTACACTTGATTCTCATCTCAATGAGATACATATGCAACTCTCTTTGGGTTCGGTGATCTTTATTCAAAAAATTTAAAAAATTCTTCATCAAAAATTAAAAAAAAGGGTTGTAGTCTTTATTCGATATTTTTTTTTATCTTAATAATGTTGGAACTTTTCGAATTTGTCACTCAAATATAAAGTCAAAAAATATTTTTCTTTGTTTATTTTTTATTTCATTTTAGCATGAAGTTCAAGATCAAAAATAGATTATTTCTTAATTTTCTTTTAGTAAATCAAGAAGACAAAAGATTTTATCTTAAAAGTTCAAAATAAAAATTATGCAAATATCTTAGTCATTTTTATCAAGCGCGTTATGTATGCAATCCAAATGAAATTGATCGATGCATCATTTAAAAATATATATATATAAACAAATAATCAAATAATAATAAAAAATAAATATAGTTGAGCTAGTTAGGATTAAACATTAGACTTTCTAAACTAATTCTTTAAATAAAAAGACTTGTGTATGCATGACGTGTAACATGTAGTCATAACTAAAGAAGGTCTAACCCTAACAAACTTTATTATCCATGCACAGAGTTAACTTAAGGTGGTTGATTTGTGGTTAAGCTGACATCCCATCCCTACAATACAAGATCAAAAGGGAAAAAGAAAATGGCCCACAAAGATGGAAATAAGTCGGACAATGATAAGGTCCGAAACCAGATGGCTTCACAAGAAACAATGTCAACAGAAGAGGTAAAGGTATTAAGACAGCAAATAGCAGAGATGTACGAAGCTTGGATGAGTGGACAAGCTCCACCATCTTTAATTCATGACTATCTAAATACCAATATGTCACCCCCTATCCAAGTGTCGACAAATGATCCAATTTATCCACCTGAATTCGGTCCCTTTGCTAACACATCCAACGTTGCTGGAACTTCTATGGTGCGCCCTTTGAATACACCTATGATGAGTAATCCACTTTTCGTGCCAACTACGCCAACTAATAGCATTCCACGACCCAACAATGATGTCCAAATCCAACAATGATCCCTCATCCCAAGTTCTTCATGATCATGGCTACACCCCTAAAGAGGCTCTTACCCTTATACTCATCAGTATAGTTCCCCTGTTGAAGCTGAAAAAGTTGTTAAAAATGAGGAATATGAAGAAATGGCTAGAAAAATGAAGAGTTTGGAACAGAGTGTAAGAGATATGCAAGGATTGAGAGGTCACAAAAGTGTCTCATTCAATAATTTGTGCATGTTTTCCCACGTTCATCTACCCATTAGTTTTAAAACTCCAAAGTTTGAGAAATATGATGGACATGGAGATCCTATAGCTCATTTAAAGAGATATTGTAATCAACTGAGAGGGGCCGGAAGAAAAGAAGAATTGCTCATGGCATATTTTGGGGAAAGTTTGATGGGAATTGTTTCAGAATGGTTCATAGATCAAGGCACTTCCAATTGGCATACATGAGATGATTTGGCTCGATGTTTTGTTCAACAATTTCAATATAGCATTGACATAGTTTCAGATCGTACTTCACTTGCCAACATGAGGAAAAAGAGGAAAAAGACCACCGAAAATTTTCATGAATATGCTATTAGGTGGAGGGAGCAAGCTGCCAGGGTTAAGCCATTAATGAAAGAGTCCGAAATGATTGATGTTTTTCTCCAAGCGCAAGAACCAGATTACTTTCATTATTTACTTTCCGTTGTTGGAAAAACATTCACCGAAGTTATTAAGATTGGTGAAATGGTGGAAAATGGCATCAAGTCTGAAAAAATTGTAAGTCAAACTGCGTTGAAAGCCACCACACAGGTGATTAAAAATGGATCAGAAAATCTTGGGGGAAATAAAATGAAGGAGGATGTAGCAAATGTTGTATCTGACACACAAAAAGGTCCAAGGGGTCCAGTTTATCAATATGCACCACCTCAATTCCATCACTATCTCCCTATGCAAGACACACAATATTCTATTGTTCCACCTCAATATGTGGTCTATAATGCACAAAAATATGCATACCCATCAAACTATCCTCAATGGCGAGCGCCAACATATCAAAGTGTTCACCCTTCTTCTCAAAATTTTTGAGCACCTTATAATATCCGTCCGAGACAAGGATTTAAAGGAGGTCAAAGGCCTAGAAACAATTTCACACCAATTAGAGAGTCTTACACAAGTTTATTTAATAAGTTGAAACATTTGAAGATGATAGAGCCAATTCCTTAAAATTATGTGGATCCACGTGTAAAAGGTTTCAATCTTACAACACGATGTGCATACCAATCTGATGCTCCATGGCACATTATTGAAGATTGTCGTAATTTAAAAAAAAAGGTGAAATAGATGATTCAAACAAAGATGATTGTGGTTCAAAATGATGACCCCCCAAATGTTACTAAGAATTCTCTACCGGTGCATAATGATGTACACTTTATCGAGATGATATGTGATGACAAAAAATATGATACGTCTCCTAATTCTCAAGGAAAGACAATTGAAATTGGTGGAGCCTTCATGAAGTCTAACATGAAAAATAGCGGCTAAGAAGTTAAACTTAGTGATTAGAAGACACTCTTTTTTTTCTCTAAAAAAAGTGTATAGATAGTTTATTTTGTCATCATTTCTGCTATGCAATTCATTTTTATCTTTAGTAAGTCAAACCTTTCTATCATTTCTCTTATGCGTTTGTTTGTTGAGTCTTGTCGTAGTTTGGGTTATTATAGAGTTGTGACCTAAATTTAGTTTGTTGTCTTTTCACCAAGTTTTTTTATCTTAATATAATCTTTATTCAGTGTCACTTGATCCGTTCTATTTGCCTTTACACATATACATCTCTTTTCAATTCAATTTAGTGACATGATATACAAGAGGGCTGGTCAGATCTTAAGATTACATCTAGTCATGGAATGAATACACCAAAATAAGTCAAAAAGAAGAAGAAGAAAGAAATACATTCGAGGAAATGAATAAAGGACTTAAACACCTTGATACGTCCTTTAGTATCGAAAATGCCTAAAGAATTATTTTTTATTTAAATTGACACATGCCATTTGTTGTCAAGAAGGTATTACTCAAATGGAAATTCCAATTTGACAAATATGAAACAAAAATGATATACATATCCATCAATGCATATGTGGCAAAGAGATAATGATTGATTCGCACTTCACATCTTAAAGGGCATGCTTGTAGTTGACATTTTAATAATTGATATGACGAAGACATTTCATTCTACTATCTAAACACCATGTAATTTTTTGGTACCCCTTTTGAGCCTTAAATTTGTTTTCTTTCATACCCCTCTTTTGGAAATCAAAATACAGTCCAAAAAAAAAGTCACAAATTCAAAAAATAAAATAAAAATAGTCACAAAAAAGAGTCAAGAAAAAGTGAAAAAATGGTTGAAAAATAATAACAATAAAAGAATAAACTTCTTGAACTATATTCGACCCGATTCTTGCTTTGACAAGATACGTAGGCAGCCTTATTTTGAGGTTCGGTCCAAGAAAGAAAAAATCTAGAAAGTCCTCATCACAAAAACTGGGGCAATAATAATAATAATAATAATAATAATAATAATAATAATTTTTTTTTTTATTTTATTTATTATTATTATTATTATTTTATTTTTGTAAAAAAGAGTTGATTCAAAAAGTTGCAAGTCAAAACCCTGTTACGCAATATCTTTGAGATTTCGTGCCAATCCTTTCTTTTTAACCATGTTCAAAGACAACGTTACAATCCAAATAAAGACCTTCTGATCAATTTTTAACAATGACAAGTCAAGCAAGCTTTCAGTGTTGATTATATAAGGAAAAATGTCATTCCACTCGCATAAGGAGTGAAAAATAAGGGAATTTTATCGATGAAAATCCTCGAAAGCCCTATAGGAGATCATTTGAGTCAAAAGAAATAAAAAATGAGAGAGTCTTATTGGTGAAAATCCTCAGGGCACCGTAAGACGATAGTGAGTGAGAGATAATAAAAAAAAGAGACTTATTAGTGAAAATCTTTCGAGGCACAACCAATCAAGTGTTAGTCATGAATCTAGTGCAAAAAATTGGATTACAGAAGTCTGACTTCAAAGTTGAAAGTTTGACAAAGATGAAGTTTAGATTGATTGGACAGACCAGACTATTTAATCTAAAATGCATGTCATGATCATTAGAATTGACCACCACTATCAATGGAGTCCTTTTTTTTACTTCTTAAAAGGATCAAATATTATTCCTTCATATTTTGCGTCTCGCTCAATTCGATCTTGAGATAGTTTTCATTAAGCAAGTAGAAAATGATTTCAAAATTTCTACCATCTCTTCAATTGCATAGAACAAAGTTTGATTAGCCCATCAATCGTGACATGATTCAAGAAATAGTGATATGCATAGTAACTTGTCAGCAATTGACAATTTTTGAATAAAAGATTCAATTATTGTTGGAGGGTGAAAATAATATAACAAATTTGAGGTTGAAAGTTCTGAACAACTAGAGATGTTTTCAAGATTATCAAGGTGAGCTGACTAGCAAACGAAAGTAGTCAATCTCAAGCTAAAATTATCTTCAAACATGGCAACAATAGGAGCAACTATCCTCAAAGCCAATGCCAAAAATCGACCACCATTACAAAAAAAAATCATAAACTTTCTTTTGTTTCTTTTCTAAATCAGGGAAATGTGCCTTACATAAAAGATATATTGAAAACTCAAATTTGTTAATATTATTGCAAGAAAAATACAAAATAAAAAATTACATGCATTGTTTCTCCTATGATAAACATTTCCTAGTCTGAGACATTTATTTCTCATTTTTCTTCTAGGATAAGCATTTCCTAGTCGGAGACCGCTATTATTATTATTAATATTAATTTTCTTCTTTCTCTCCTAGAATAAACTTTTTCTAGTGTGAGACAATTATTTTAATTTTACTAGGATAAACATTTCCTAATATAAGACATTAAAAAACTAAATAAAAAAAGAAAAAAAGAGATAAAATGTTATGGTGATTGTATTTGATGATTTAGATTAGCAGGACCCTCCTACATAATGAGATTTAGATTAGCAGGACCCTCCTACATAATGGATTTAGTTTAGCAGGACCCTCCTGGACAATGGGATTAGCAGGACCCTCCTACATAATGAGATTTAGTTTAGCAGGACCCTCATGGACAATGGGATTAGCAGGACCCTCCTACATAATGGGATTAACAGGACCCTCCTACATAATGGGATTAGCAGGACCCTCCTGGACAATGGAATTAGCAGGACCCTCCTTCATAATGGGATTTAGATTAGCAGGACCCTCCTGGACAATGGGATTAGCAGGACCCTCCTACATAATGGGATTAACAGGACCCTCCTACATAATGGGATTAGCAGGACCCTCCTGGACAATGGGATTAGAAGAACCCTCCTACATAATGGGATTTAGATTAGCAGGACCCTCCTACATAATGGGATTTAGATTAGCAGGGCCCTCCCACATAATGGGATTAGCAGGACCCTCCTACATAATGGGATTAGCAGGACCCTCCTACATAATGGGATTATGTTACTTTCTCCTAGGATAAACACTTCCTAGTCTGAGACCGTTAATTTTTATTTTTCTCCTAGGATAAGCACTTCCTAGTCTGAGTTTATTATTTTATTTATTTTAATTTGCTAATAACTCACAAAATTTTTCCAGTGAAAACTGGGGCAAAATTTTTGTTTATCTTTTTTTTGTGATGGTTTTCAGGTTTCTTCAAAAGAAACATGGATTTGAAATTCAAGAACAAAGTTTCAACTTTTTTCAGAATGATCAATCCCCATGATAGCTAGAATCAACTTCTTCGATGCATGTAGCAGCCTGACTTCCTGACATCTATTTCTATTCATCTTCTGATCAAGAAAACATGTAGTCATTCAAGAATATATTCAAATTTTCATTTTTGAAGAGTGCCAAAAGCTCACTCTAAGCGGCAAGTTAAGCCTCAATCCAATTCAAGATCAAGATACTCACCTAAAAATCAAGGTGATATCTGAAAGTCAAGACACAAGTGAAGACTCAAGAGAAGCTGTATAGATAGGAGCTTGTGCTTTTATTTTCCTTTTGACTATTATCTTTCATTATTTTTATATAAGGATAGGAACCGCGACTTGGAGCCTCGATGAAACCTCACTTAACTTCAAACTCATCTCCTTGAACTACATGTGACTTGATTCCCTTATAACCCGGGATATGTAGGATGTCCAAAACCAAGACTCGGTCACACAGATATTTCCTTCTACTACAAGTCCGGTCAAAACTTGTCAAGTTATGTACTTCTTTGTCTGAAAACCCTTCGTATTTCTAGTCAAAGATGGGCAAACTATAGACACATAATTTTTTACCAAACTTAAGTTTTACACCATTTTTAGAGCTCAAATATTTTATAAAAACCTAAATTAAATATTTTGACTTTTACCTTATTTTATTAACTTTATTTTAAAAGATTTGAAAAAACAAAAATAGAATCACGTTTTTAGTTTTATTTTTCAATTATTTAAAAAGAAATGAAAATTTACGAAAAATATGTGTTCTTTTAATTTAGATTAATTGATAAGCTAGTATTTTTTAATTATCTTTTTCAAATTGATTATCTAACTTTTTAGTTCAAAATAACTAATTTAATTTATAAAGTAAAAACAATAATAACCTAAACTACCCATTACCACCCCTTTTCCTCCACTACCCACGTACCCCCACTTCACACTACAACACTCACCTCACATTACCCTCACACCACTCCACTCACCACCCTCACATCCCACACGACAAACCATCGGCGGCACCATACTACACACTATACATTTACAACATATCCTATATACACAGATATACCAGGACACACCAAAAAATCAAAAAAAATAAAATAAACAACTAGCAAACAAGAAAAAGAAAAAAGAACCACTACCCTCACCCTTACAAACAATACACACACACACGCAGCCAGAAAGAAAGAGGAAAAGATTAGAAAAAAACACAGAACATAGAGACAGACGAGGAGAGAAAAAGAAAGCAATCAAAAATCTACACAACACACACACGCTGCACACATAAAAACTTACGAGAAAAAGAATAGGAAGAACGACTCCATTTTATTTTACTTTGCTTTTAAAAATTAACCAATACATTCACATATTTTCTTGTTTTATCATTACTACTTTCATTTAAACACAATACATTTACCATCACAAACAACCTACAAAAAACTTGTGGTGTTCTATTCGAGCTTCGGTCAAGATTTTACGGTATTCAACTTTACCCTATCTTTTTAATTTATATATGGAATTTGATGTAATTTTATGACAAGTTTTCTTATATTTTGTTTCATTCATGAATTTGATTGAAATGGTTAATTTGTTAGTTGTTATATCTCTATTTAATGAATGAAGGTAGCTCTAATCGATGATTATTCATTTTATTTTATTTATTTCTATTCGCTAGTTTTGACCTCTTAAAAATGAACGGGTCATGACGTCGTTCTTGTCTTGATTTAGAAAATAATGATAAAGTAGGTATAGTTAGGCTAAATAAATAAATAAATTATTATTATTTTATTTTTATAAAACAAAAATGAGATTTATTTTTAGCAATTCGGTATTATTTTGTTGGATTAGAAAGTATACATTAATTTTGATATCAACTTTAAGAAATTGTAAAAAATAAAAACATATTTAATGATAAAAAATTTATTCTAGAAGTTTAGTATTTTACATTATTTGTTTTTTTAGGAACACATATTTTCTTTTAATGTTAGATCGAACACTTGAACAAATTAAAAAATATTTGTTTTAATTAAGAATGTGGCTACACATCTTTTTTTGAGACATTAAAATAAACTCAAGGATGCGGTGACGCACCTTGTCCACTAATATAATTTTTTTTATTAATTTAAAACAGTGACTTATAAAAAATAAGGTTATTAAGTGTGATGCAAAGAAGACAATTATGTCTCTAAATGTCAAGACCAAGAATGCGGTTACGCTTCTAGGTCGAGACCAAATATAAATGCGAACAAATAATGGTATGTAATAATGTATCCAAAATTAATTTAAGTCAAGTATAAGTCAATAAAAGCGACCGTGCTAGAACCACGGGATTCGAGGGATGCCTAATACCTTCCCCTTGGTCAACAGAATTCCTTATCGGAATTTCTAGTTCGTAGACCAAATAAAGAGTCATTTTCTTTTGATTAGGGATTAAACAAAATGGTGACTTGGAACACCATAACTCAATTCCAAGTGGCGAGTCTGAAAAAATAAAATAATCCCTAATCAATAACGTCACTTAAATTGGAAAAACCCTCCCTGGTGCGCGAAAAAGGGGTGTGACATATACAAACTGAGTTATATTGTATTTTGCAATGCATTGAGTTTTCAGCCTACTGTTTTAAAAGCTTTTCTTTATATTGCATCTGTATCACTGATTTATATTGAAATAAGTTGAGTTGAGTTGAGATGAGGTAAGTTGTTTCTTTAGTTCCAGTTCAAGCTGATGTCTTGTTTTAGAATTCCCCTCACATGCTCGTACATTCCATGTACTGACGCCATTTGGCCTGCATCTTTTATGATGTAGATACAAGTAGCCAGGATCAGCATCCAGCTCTTCGTTGATCCAATTAAGTTCAGAGTATTGGTGAGCCTCCTTGCTTCCGGAGGCTCCCTTCTTTATATTTTTAGTATTTCAGTTTGTTAGGATGATCAGGGGTCTTGTCCCGACATCCCTCTCAGTTAGTAGAGGCTTCATAGATAGATAGATATAGTTCATGAGTCTTTTCATTTTCATTTGTTTTTGTTGAGACTTGAGTTGCCACTTTTGCTAGTTGAATGTTTATTTCTAAAATATTCTAAGTTATTAATTGAGTTATAGTTTAATTTTTAAAGTGTTTTATTATGAGTAAGTCTTCCACTAAGAATTAAGCCAGGCCAAGAGTTCGCTTGGGTCAGCAATGGTTCTCGAGTGCCGGCCACGTCCAAGGTGTAGGCTTGAGGCGTGACACAAACATGGGTAAAAAAGGCCATACTTTTTAGATGATTCCTTGTTGAGTTTTAAGCATAGCTTAGTGGATCTACTTAGTTGAGGATGTCTTATACTCCGGTAAGGTATAGGATAGTTCTGGCAGCATGGGCGAGACACTATATCATCACATAACTCATAGTGATGGTTGTCAGTTAGAGAATCTCCCAAATAAGAGTTATTATTGTATTTCTACATACAATGCTGTTATTATTGTAGTTATACATACAATTGAGTTATTATCTACTTTTTAAAAACTTTTCATATATTGCATCTTTTATTGTTGCTTTATCCTTGAGTATCTTTGAGTTGAGTATCTTGAGTCGAGTATCTTTGAGTTAAGTATCTTACCTTTGATTTGAGTATCTTATCCTTGAGATGAGTATCCTATCCTTGAGGGGAGTTTGAGTTGAGTTAAGTGAGTTTGAGAAGAGGTACTTATATTTCTTTTCTATCAGTTCAAGCTTATATTTATGCTTTAAAAGTTCCCTTACATGCTCGTACATTCCATGTACTGACGCCATTTGGCCTGCATATTTTCTAATGAAGATACAGGTATTCAGTTTCATCAACAGGCGCTCTGTTGAGACTACTTGCAGTTCTAGTTAGCTTTGGTGGGCCTCCGTGCTTCCAGAGGGTTCAACTTTCATTTTTAGCTTGTTAGGATGTCGAGGGTCTTGTCCCGATAATCCTTCTATAATAGTAGAGGATTCATAGATAGTTTAAAGGTTGAGGATTCTATAATTATTTTCTTTGTTGTTGTAATGTTTTGAGTTCATGAGGCATTTAACTAATACTTTTAAAAGTATTTTCAGACGATTATTGGAGTTGAGTTTAAATTAATCTTTTAAAGTATTTTTTTGCAACATGAGTTTTCATTTTGCTTGAGTAAGTCTTTCGCTATGTAATGAGCCAGGCCAAGGGTTTTCTTGGAACCAATAATGGTTTTCTAGTGCCAGTTACGTCCAGAGTGTAGGCTTGGGGCGTGAAAAACTTGGTATCAGAGCAGAGAGTTCAAGTGTCCTAGATTGTCTATGAAGCCTTGTCAGTAGGGTCTTGTTTATGGTTGTGAGGGCCCCACTTCTATAAACGAGGGGCTACAGACATTTCAAAAAAGTTTCCCTTCTTCATACTCTTAATCGTGCAATAGAACTATGTCATAGAGACTTATTCTAACTCGTGGGCTCGCATATCCATTCGACTACCCCTCATACTAAAGCTGGTTGAAAAGTAAAGCCCAAGATCCTTATGGATGAGTTAGTCTTAGCAAAAGTCTTGAGGAAGTAATGAGATTGTAGAGGGGCTTGAGAGGAGCCTATGAGTGAGTTAACTATTGAATTTGAAAGAATGCACTCACATTTATATGAATCATGCGTCTAAGTTGTAATCGAGATGCACTCTCTTCTCTAAACCTTATTACCCTTATGAGAAAGTGTATTTTAGAGCTTGGGTAATATTTTCACCCTAAAATCAGTATGATGTATAAGATTATGAGCAGTAGTAGTAAAGAATGCCCTTAAGTTAAGAGAAAAGCATGAAGAGGTATAGAAATCTATGAAAAGGAGATAGTAACGGGGAAAATTATGTTATTTCAATCATGTACCCAGTCAGTTATAAGTGATGAGTTCCTTTATGAGCAAGATAAGGAATAATAATGTTTAGAGAGTTCTTGATAGAAGGAAAAGGAATAGTTACTACTCATGATTAAATAGAGTATACTTTTAACCAGAATAGGGTTGATGTCAATGTGCCATCGTGTTAGAAAAGACTAAATATATGTGTGGAATCACAGAATAGAGTATTCATGAGGTCATAGATCCAAGATAGGCATATGAATTTTGAAGGGGGAACCCCATGGTATTCAGAAGATGATAGAACTATTTGAAAGGTAATGCGCAGTAAAAGAGTAAATAGTACTTAAGTTGTAAAATGGAAGGTGAAGGTAATCTGTAGGTAGGTTGACAGAGAGCGAAAGACTTCCTACTTGTCATGAGATCTTAGTGCGTGAGTATTTCTTAATTTTTTCTGTAGTCGCAAGTAGTATAAGGTGTGAGCATTCATATTGATATCCATGATAAGTACTAAACACTAAGCTTGGATTTGAGATGAGTGTCATGATCAAAAGATCGCAACATGAGGGTGATGGTGTTAGTTTTGAGATCTTATCTAGTAGGTTTGACCTGAAATAGGTGAGGATATCAAAGTGGTAGCTTGAAATGAAAATGTGGTATTATGACCCATAGAGGAGACGAATGAAGGTAAAGCAGTAAGAGGTACACCCAAGGTGGTATGTGGCCAGACGAGGTCGCAATTGAGGTTAAAAGAAGCATCTTAGAAATAGGTCTTAGTACCTGCTTATGGAGAGATTGGTAGTCATGAGATAGACTTTTCCCGAGTGCTAGAGTAAAGGGGTATGTAGACCAGTTTAGATATGATGGACTAGGTCCAATACTTTTAAGTGTCTGCTTTAGACCCAAGGGGGAGATGATAAGATGAGAAATCAAGTCAAGCATTAGTAATAAGATAGTAATGAGTTCAGAGGAGTATGGGAGATATCTTTTCAGAGGTCTTTTTAGTAGTAGAGTGATGTTAGAAGGAGAAGGTTAATGTTCTTATCATGATAATGATGGTGTGATAATTCCATTTAAGGTTATAAATGAGGAGGAAGAGGAGGTTGAGGTTTTACTATGAGAAATAGCTAAATGAGAGCCCTTAGTTTGTTCCGAGTAGTAATGCGAGAAATTCTAGTTGGTATGGCAGAGAAGATGAGAGAATGAGAACTTCTTAAGGAGTTGGTTAGTAGGAGTTAATGGAGTTGTTAGAGTACTAAGCTTAAATGCGGTTTTTTTAAACATTAGGTGGTTCTTGATATGAGCCCAATGTTGATTAAATGTGGTAGTAAAGAGAAATATTCTTGGGATGATATTCCCAATAGAGAGGTATAGAACCCGAACCTTAAGATTTAGGTTAAGCTTGAATATAGTAAGAGCATGCTTAGACTCAGACCTTGGTAAGATGAGTCATGTACCTTTGTGGGAGCTAAGAGTTGCAGCCAATGAGGTATGGTAATAAGGAAAGAAGAGGGTAGTTGAGGAGTGTCGCTAAGCTTAACAACTAGTAGTCACATTACCCCAAGGATGGTATTTATATTCTTACTTCTTGCCTAGACTTTCTTTGTTTCAGATAAGGTAACTTCAGAGAGAGCGTGACTATGTTCACAACAACATCGTTCTTGATTTAAGTGCTATAGAAAGTCCCAACTCTTGGTATGAATCAGTCCAGCCTCTGTTAGTAGGCAAGTTTATAAGTCAAATGAGATGGTAAGAGTAACCTTGTTCCATACCCAGTCCAGCCGTCATTCGAGGACGCATGATCCCAAGGGAGAGATCATGTAACACCCTGGAAATGTTTTGAGCTAAGACTCGAGCCATTCTTCGTTGTGAGTAAGATTTACCGAGAAATTTAAATTTTTTAACTGTTAAGGTCACTAGATGTAGCACCTTGAATTCCAAAAAGAACTAAAGAGAATTCATTCAAGTAATCCGTAAGTTCTTTTAAGTTTTGGGTCAACTTCAAATGACCATAAAATTTAGCACAAGATGAGTTAGGAGACCCATAAGATATCAAATGAAAGATCTCTGAGTCCTCTTTCCAACATGGTCGAGTTTTCTAAAATCCGAGTTTGGATGAGGGAGATATGCCTGTTTGAGTTCAGCCTGCCCAGTTAAGGAAATTTACCCAAATTAATGAGGGGTATTTTGGTCTTTTCCTTACCTCACTAGCCTAGCCCATTTTTGTTAACCTTTTAAGGGTCAAAATTGATTGGAATCAGTTTTAGTTATTCCTAAACGTGCTTAGGGTTTTTGAGATGAGTTCAAGAGGAGAAAAAGGGAGAAAAGCTTCAAGCGTTCAAGATTCTTGCGATCTTCGAGGGATTTCGCCAAGGATTTGATCCTTAATAGGTATATAAGCTTCCATAGTGTTGGGTTTGTTCACCCGCATGCCAATCATGTGATTTAATCTGAAATATCATTCTTGGGATCGAATAATTGACATCTTGATGAGTTTCTTGAAGTTTCATTTCATAAATCTTTAACAATGAGGTTCGATGAATTCTTGAGATGAATGATAGGAGTTTGAGGGTTGTTTATGAGTGGATTTTCGTTTACTAAGCTTGGGTATTTGAATCAAGGAGAGTTTGGAAGAAAACATTTTATTCTAGGTAAATTAGGGGAAAAAATCAAAAAAGAATTTGTAGGAAATTTCTAGGTAGGGGCTGGCGTGTCGTGCCAGGAATGCGCCAGAAAAGAGGTTCTTTAGTTTAGGGGTTGGCACCCCGCGCCACTCAGTGAGCCAAGATCGCCTGTCCCCGTCCTTTTTCCATCGTTCGTCCAGTCTGAGTTCTTTTAAAGTGTACCTTCACACCCTTCCTGATTTAACTCTTCTAAATCACATTTAATCATCACGAGATTCTTCATATCATGAATCATAACTCTTTAATTCATAATTCAAATTCAAAAAAGAGTTATGAGTAGAGTTTAAGAAAGTCTTTGAGTTAAATTTTGAATCCCTTGAGATCAACTATCGATTTGAGCTAAGTTTTGAGGAAGTAAGTATGAGAATGAGAAAAGTCGTACACATGAGTTCTATATTGCTATTTAGAACATTGAGTCGAGTCTTTCATCCCCATAAATTCTACATGAACTCCATAAATTGAGTATCTTGAGAGGAGTAGTATCTTCGAGTTCTATGTTCTTGAGCATTTAGTTCCTAATCCTTTTGAGATTATATTCCTAATTATGGGACTACTACATGTTACCCATGAAGGTCCTTGAGTTGAGTTGTTCATGCCCATAATTCCGCTTGAACCCTATGATTTAAGCAGTCTTGAGATGAGTAGTGTCATTTAGTCCTTGATTTCTAGAGTTGTTGAGTTCCGATTATTGAGTTTTATATATGGTTATTGAAAACTTGAATTGAGTCGTTCACGTCCATAATTCGGCATGAACCCTATTTGAGAAGTCTTTTACAATTATTTATAATTTGTTTTAAGACTTGAGTAAATGAGGATGAGGATGAGGAGAATTGAGTTTCATTCTTTGAAATGATTATATGGGAACTAAGTATTCCCAAGAGTAAACTTTTTTACATTTAAGATGAGAGGAAATTTCGATTTCCAAAGGAGTTCATGAGGATTTTTGAGCACTATCTCTTTAAAGAGAACCTTTTGAGTAATAATCTCAAAGTTTAAGGATGAGGAAATGTTTTTTAAAACATATGAGCATAAGTTATGTTATTGGGAGTAGTATTGAGCACCGATATGGGGACGAGTTCAGACAACTTAAAGTCCATATAAACCATGTATGCCAACATGGGTAAAAAGGGTCATAAGTTTTAGATGATTACTTATTGATTTTTATGAATATATTAGTGGATCCACTTAGTTGAGGATGTCATATACTCCGATAAGGTATAAGACAGTTCTACTAGCGTGGGCGATACATTGTATCATCACATCGCTCATAGTGATGGTTGTCGGTTAGAGAATCTCCCAGATAAGAGTTATTATTGTATTTTTACATACAATGGAGTTATTATTGTATTTTTACATACAATTGAATTATTATTGTATTTTTACATACAATTGAGTTATTATATACTGTTTTTGTAAAACCTCGCTAAGTGAAAGAGCTAGAATTAGAAAGAGCCATTTTTGGAAAGAATGAAAAATCTGAAAATTTGTTTAAGTTATGTTAAGTTTGAGATTTGGGTCAACTTCAAATGATCATAACTCCTATATCAGGATAATTTTGGTGTGCTACAAGATACCGTAGCAAGGATCTTTGAATTATCTTTCCAACTCCACTGAGTTTGCTCAATTTCGAGTCCGTATGAAGGAGATATTCACATTTGAAGTCGGGTTGTTTAGATAAGGAAAGTCTAAACCGGATTTTAGAAGGGTATTATGGTCTTTCCTTACCCAATTAATTTATTTCGTTTTTAGTGAATTAATTAGGGCCAAAACTGAATTGGTTCAGTTTGGACAATTGAAAATTCACATTAGGGCTTTAGAGAGAAGAATTCAAGAGAGAAGAGAAGAGGAAAGTCAAGATTTGTCGTCTTCGTAAGGAATTGATTGTGGATTTCGTCAAGGATTTGATCCTACGAGGTATGTGAGACTTTCATAACATTGGGTTCATTCACCCACGTGCCAAACATGTTTATTTCAGTGTGAATTCATCCTAAAAAGATTGGAAGTTTGAATGTTCTTGATGGGTGTTATTGAATTGTTTTCGTTCTTGAATTTGGGTTGAGAGTGACGAGTTCTTGAGAGTTTAATGTCGATTATTAGAGTTACTTTGAGTTATATTCTTGTGTATATGTTTTGGGTACCTGAATCTAAAGAGATATTGAGAAAAAAAATCAAAATTAATCGAATTAAGATAAGAAAACGAGAGGAAAAGTTCGTCAGTTTTGCCTAGGGCAATGTTGGCGCGACGTTCCCCTGTTGCGCCAGGAGGGCTGGGGCGACGCGCCAACAGTGCACTAAAAAGTGGTCTCTGAACTTTGGGCGCCATCAGTGCGCCAGGTCCGTCCGCCCCAACCCGTTTTTCATTGCTTAGCCCGTTTAAGTCCTTCTAAAGTGTACTAACACTTCCTATTGATTCTTAATACTCTAAATGACTTCTAAACACCTAGAAATCATCCATAAATGTGAATCATAACCTTGAATCCATAAATTCAAATTCAAGGAAAATTAAGAGCTAACTCTAGAAAGTTCATAGAGTCTTTTCAGGAAGTCTTTTACAAATGTTTTAAACTTGTTTTAAGACTTGAGTTTTGAGTTAAGTAAGAGTAACAAATGAAGTTCATTTCTTCAAAAGGATTATATGGGAACTAAGTATTCCCAAAGGGTAAATGTTTTCACATCTAAACAAGAGAGGAAACATTGATTTCCAAGAGAGTTTTTGAGCTAGTTTTTGGGTAACTATCTCAAACCACAAAAAGAGTTTTCGTTTTTAAAACATATGAGCTGAGTATTTTGGGAGTAGTATTGAGCACCAATGTGGGGACGAGTTTATAACAACTCAATGTATCCATAAACCATATAGCTATCGTGGGTAGAAAGGGTCATACTTTTTAGATGATTCCTTAGTGCTTTTTAGCATAGACTGGTGGATCCACTTAGTTGAGGCGTTCTATATCCCCGCAAGATATAGGACAGTTCTGGCAGCGTGGGCGAGACGATGTATCATCACATAGCTCATAGTGATGGTTGTCGGTTAGATAAACTCCCACAATGTTATATTACTTTATTGTATATATGTATATTGAGTTGTTTCTTATTGTTTAAAGGCTTTATATAAACTGCATCTTTATTGTTGTTTATTTCTGCATTAAGTTGAGTATCCATGAGTTGAGTAAAGCTGAGGTAAATGTTTCTTTCAGAATTTAGTTCAAGCTTATGTCATGTTTAGTTTTCCCCTCGCATGCTCGTTGTAACATTCCGGAAACTAGTAGCCTAAACTAGAGCCTAACATAAAGGTTAGAGTCGTAAATAACTCCCGGTATCTAAAATGATTCTTTTTGGGTTAATACGTTAAGGTACGACCCCCCAAGGACCAACCATGGGGCTTTGAGGAGGACCCTTCAAAGAGTGAAAAAAATAACACCTGGGCAGTCCACCCATGAGGGGGAACCACGGCTAGTAGGTGGACCCATGCCTTGTGGGTCATGGCCATTGGTCAAGCCCCTAAAAAACATGCCAAAGAGAATAGACCATAGTTTGCCAGCATGAGTTGTGGTCCCACCCATGGTCCGTGGGTCCAGGGTTGTAGGTCATGCCTGAAACTGCCAATTGGCAATTAGACTTAGTGGTTTTTGGGAATTTCCTTTTTAATTAATGGTTAAGTGTTGTTGTTTTAAGCCTATTACAAACACCTATATAAGTGTTTTACCCACCTGAACTAACTCATCTAGAATCATAATTCCTAAATCCCCAAATCGAAACCAAACCCTCCCCAAAATGTTCTCTCTAGAACTCCAAGGAAGAAGAAGGGTGAAGCTAGGGTTGAAGGAGCCATCTTTTCTCCTCAAATTGTAGAAAGAAGAGTCTTATTCAATTATGCTTATGGTAACAATAGTAATTGAATCATGTTATCATCCATGTATAATGTAGTAATTTTAGATATGTTGATTTAACATGATCCATGGTCCTTGAAGGGAAAAGCATGATAACTATATATATTATGAGACTTATGTATATGCATTTAGATCCCTTTGAGAGTAAAGTGAATATATTATGATCTAATTGTTGTGTTGATTGGATGATTATCCTCATGTACAAACTAATGTATGAATATGACATGATGTGAAAGGTTTGCCACATGTAGTGATTCTAAGGTTGGAAGACTAGTCTCACCTAATGAATCTAGGAGCTATAGAATGAGTATGTTGGATAGAGTGTCAAGACATTCTTTCATAACTATTAACTTAAGTCGAGACTTAATATAAACTCCATGGGAATTAATGCTTAGCACCGAGTGGATATGAATATGAGATGGAAGCTTATACAATAGATGAGTCCGGCTTCCCCTTGAAAGCTTTTACACTAGTTGAGTTCGGCTTTCCAAATGGGTTCTTTTTACACTAGTTGAGTCCGGGTTCCCAAAGTAGGTATCTCATGAGATGGAAACCTTCTACCTTAGTTGAGTCCGGGTTTCTAGAAGCAATCTCCTTATCCCATAAACTATGTGCCCACATAGGTCTTTAGCTAGTGGATCCACCTAGATTAAGAGTATAGTTCTATCTTAGGCAAGTAGGACAACCCCTTTTCGGTGTGGGATAGACACCGGATTCCATGATTTAGCTCACATGGTCTATGTCAGTTAAAGATAATCCCTTTATGATAATATGAACCAGAGTATGAGTTATGAACTATAGTTACTCAAGAAGCTTTTCCTTAGTGTAGGTAGGATTATGGGATTTTATTCATGCATTGCACAAGGATGCTTTGAGGGTATTATGGTATGTTTCCAATATGGTATGATGATCTATATGTTGAATATGCTTATGACTTATGCTTTTCCACTAATCTTCATGATGATTCCTAAACATGGTAAATTGCATATTTTTCAACTAAAATGTCCCATTTTTTGCATGTTTTCAAGGATTTTATGCATGACTATCATACTTAGTGCAATCTTGTACTAAACCCATATTTTCTACCTTTTTTCCACAAAGTGTAGAATCCGGTGTTCTAGGTGATCTTCCTTCTTGGTCAAAGCTCAACTATTCTCCTTGCTTGTTGGTGAGTCCTCATGGATTCGAGGACGAGTGACATTTTATAGTTCCTTTCTTTCATTGTACTAGACTTTTGGATTTTGTTGTTGTAAGGGCTGTGACCCTATTTGATACTTCGATTGTAATAGATGGATAAATGAGACAAGTCTAGACTTCGGCTTTGCTTTTATGAAACTTTTGGACTTAAATGTGTTACTCTTATTGTTCTAATGCTTTATGTTATCATATGATAAATGTCTTACATGGAGCCTTTCAGGGCTCTATGTGCCTTGTTACGTCTAGGGGGTACCCTTGGGTCGTGACAAACTTGGTATCAGAGACAAAGGTTTAGAATGATTCTAGGATGATGTTTCATAAGCCACGTCTAATAGAGTCTTGTTCATGAGTGTGAAGCACGCCACATTTATGAATTAGAGGCTATAAGATGTTAGGAAAATTTCAGTTCTTTTATTACTCTTAAGTCGTGCCTTAGAGTTTAACTCTATAAATGTCCCTCTCCTCATGCTTCTCTTGTGTCTTCAGGATATGAATACACGAAGGGCTAACGCAAGAAGGGTGGAAGAGGAGAATGTAAATCAAGGAGTTTCTCAAGGTAATCAAGCTCCTCAAGTTAACCAAGATCCGGTTGAACCCGTGATGGAGAATGTGACCCATGTGGAGTTTAGGTCTACTATCCAATTATTGGCTCAACTTGTTACAACTCAAGACAATAGAGTGGTGATTTCTCCTATGAATACTAATGTGAATTTTGTGGCTTCTAGATTGAGGGATTTTGCTAGAATGAACCCTCCTGTTTTTCTTGGCTCCAAAGTGGGAGAGGATCCTCAAGAATTTTTGGATCAGGTTTATAAGATAATTGATGCCATGGGGGTGACTTCGGTAGAGAAAGCAGAGCTAGCCGCTTACCAATTGAAGAGTGTTGCTCGAGTATGGTATACTCAATGGAAGAACAATAGGTCAATAGGAGCGGGTCCAATAGTGTGGGAAGTGTTCAAATTGACGTTCCTTGATAGGTTCTTTCCCTGAGAGTTGAGGGAAGCTAAGGTGGAAGAATTTGTTAACCTTCGTCAAGGAGATATGAGTGTTCAAGAGTATTTTCTAAAGTTTACCCAATTGTCCAAGTATGCTCCGGCTTTGGTGGCGGACTCAAGGGATGTGATGAGTACATACTTGACAGGTGTGTCTAGATTGGTGAGAAAAGAATGTCGTTTGGCAATACTTCATGATAATATGGACATCTCACGTCTCATGGTGTATGCTCAACAAATAGAGGAAGAGAAACTCCAAGACAAGAATAGGGAGGTGAAAAGAGCTAGGACCGGTGATGGGAATTTCTCTAATACTAGGTTCGATAGGCAAGGTCGACCAAGGTTCAAACAAAGGTTCTCCAACCAAGGCTCCTCTAATGCTCCCCTAAGGGTCAACAATGATAGGGTGCATAACCCTAAACCTAAAGGAGGCAATAGTGGTGGTTCCTATGTGGCTAGGCCTAATTGTGCAAAGTGTGGTAGAAAATATGAAGGCAGGTGCTTAGTTGGCTCGGATGGGTGCTATGGTTGTGGGAAGAGTGGCCACAAGATGAGAGATTGTCCTATGCTCAAGGTTAAGGGAAGGGAACACAAACAAGCTCCTCCAAGCGAATCTAACTCCAATGCTCAAAAGCAAAACCTCTTTTATGCTCTTCAATCCTGAGGTGACCAAGAGAGCTCCCTGGATGTGGTGACTGGTATGTTAAAAGTCTTTTCTATTAATTTATATGCTTTGTTATATCCCGGTGCCACTTTGTCCTTTGTTACACCTTTTGTGGCCATGAAGTTTGAAATACTCCCGAAGTGTTAGTAGAGCCTTTTTCGATTTCTACCCCGGTTGGTGACTCGGTGGTGGCTAAAAGAGTCAATAGAAGTTGTCCCATTTATTTGTCCCATAAAGTTACCTTGGTGGATTTGGTAGAGTTAAACATGTTAGACTTTGATGTGATTGTGGGTATGGATTGGTTGCATGCATGTTGTGCCTCTATAGATTGTAGGAGTCGGGTGGTCAAATTCCAATTTCCAAATGAGCCTATTTTAGAGTGGAAGGGGGGAAATTCTATCCCTAGGGATCAATTTGTTTCTTGCCTCAAAGCTAGGAAAATGATCTCCAAAGGGTGTATTTACCATTTTGTTAGGGTTATGGATGTTGATTCTGAAACCCCTTCTCTAGAGTCGGTTCCTGTCACGACCCGAGAGTACCTCCTAGTCGTAACATGGCGTATTCGACCTCGAAGGGGTCTTATACGAGCCACATAGTCATTCATTGCATTCAATAATGAAAATAGTGCGGAGTAAAAAAAAAACTTATTTACATCCACACATTTAAACTTCATTAAAACAACTTTAAAAACACACAGCGGAAGTCTAAGTCTCACATGGCCATCTTAG